>ML807177.1:52660-75276 GCA_009831015.1 Picea engelmannii
TAATATTATTTACATTCATCGACCTTTTTCACAAGGTCCATTCACATCACACATTCACATTTCTGAGTTTTCCACATTACTTGGCCAGTATAGTTATTTTTACAGACTGGGGGAAACAGGGTGTTACAATTAAACACTTGCATTAACAACTCTACTATGACCAATATTAATCTATACTAAATATTTATATAAATATTTTTTATAATTTGTAACCCTTATCTAAAATGGCAAGCGATGTCGCCTTCCCACCACTTACCATCTCCTCATTGTGTCGCCTTCACACCAGGCATATAAAGCCACCTTTCTAGTTAAGAAAAACTGTTTGCATATGCTTTTTCCCTACATAATTAACAACATGTTGGTATGCAGGTTCAAGCTTATCTTTTGACTCCTCCTCTAACTACAACTCTTTGTAGTGAGTCTAGAAAAGAGAATGATGATAACAATGGAATAGTGTTAACTCTTCATCACATGAGAACCAGGGAAGGATTTGTGGTTGCAGAAGATGGTTCTAACCATGAAGACTGAGCGCACCAACGACTTTCCAATACCGTACAAGTCTCCAAGGATGGTGCTTCGACACTGAAGCAAAGGATTATTATAAAGTCTACCAGCGGGGAGGGGTCTTTGTATGGTGACAGAGAGAGCTACAAGTATTACATCAAATTGTCAATGGAAAATAAAAAAGATCTATTTCTTGTCATGGAAATGGGAAGTGATTTTGTGTGGGTGACTTGCACCAGAAATTATACATGTAATGATTTCCCTGAATACGGCATGGTATTTCATACAAGAAATTCACTTTCTTCTCTTCATGTAAAGCGTGTCGATTCAAAGTGTAAATACCTATCTGTGCATGACGACTACATCCATATGCATCCAGAACGTGTCCTGGGCTTGTACGAAGTATATGGTTCAATATGGCATAGAAAACATGACCACGCATCTACTGAGTGACACCTTTAATTTTCCATTGGAATATGGATGAAGAATATATTTAGTGGTTTCATCCGAGGCTGCTGGTATTGCAGGATTTAGATGGATATGTATATTTAACTGGAATTAGCAAGAATGAGTACAAATGGTAAGTGTGTTTTTTTCGTATCCACTACCGAAGTGAAGTGACTTTCCTTGTTTATTGAGGTTATCACTTTTCTTGCTCCTTTCTTCCTCATTCCAACTTTCATATTGGTTGGGTAAAACCCAATGATCCAAAATAAGGTCTGCAGAGTAGTAAGGTTGTTTCACTTTGGTCACTAAATGGTTGTCATGCTAATAAGATGTATCCTATATGGGGTATAGGATGAAGAATTTACAAAATTACATAGCATAAAAGAGACATCACATTTATCTCTGCTTACGTCTCCGACTAGTTTTACTAGCTAGCTTTCTTACTTGAAGATCTGACACTAACAAGGACACTAACTAAACTTCCCTCTAATTAGGCCACTAAATAACAAATGAACAAGGCCTATAGATGGAGGACAAGCTTGAAATCTATCTTCATTCAAACACCTACCCGAGGAACAGATCTCACCCACCTGGTTGACCCGATTATGGGATAAATCAATATTTCAAGCTCATCGACGGGCCAAAATTAAGACTAAGGAGCTGAGTCAACTAATGGAAAAGCACCAGTAGCAGGGATGGGGATACCAACCAAAAAGTTATTGGACTCATACCAATATTCCCTAACCTCAATTACTCTCTCTTTGAAGGAAAACTTATTATTTTCTACCCATTCAACTCCACCACTCCTTAAATAGTTTTGGCATACTCTCATAAATGACCCATCTTGGTTGTTGTAAATTATTATTGTTACAGAATCAATTTTAATTTTAATCGAAATCTTGTTGGATGACAGATACCTTTATTATTTGTTAACGTTTAAATTTTCTTATTTTTTCATGTGATCTTTAATCTAAATTTCCCATTTGAAAATCGAATGGAATTTATCTTCCAATATCATGACTAGCAAAGTGGAAGGATCAATCTTTTATTTATTTTTATTTTCTTTTCTTTTAATTCAAGGGAACGAGGATCTAAGTGGAAAAAAAATCAAGGTTACTTCTTAAAAGAAAAAGAAGATAAACAATTAAAACAAAAACTTAGTAATAATGAAGTGTGTATTTTTGTTTATCTACTGCAAACGATTACAGGTTCAATGCGTTAAAGGATTGTACTTCGTAGAACGCAAATCATGAAGCTTGTCTTAAGTGAAAAAATACAAGACATGTACAACTTTTCACTTGTTAGACCGACAACCTCCTCCTACTGAACACATTGTTATGATCCAAATTCCATTTTCAATTTGATATACATCATATCACTGCTGTGAAACATACACATTCCAAACTACTCTCCCAAGTGACTTCAATCTTCTTTATCAACCAGATTGAACTCAAGAAACATGTGCATGACATCCCATGATGAATTCTAGTATCTTTAGTACTCAATGGTCACCCAACTTGATCAAGCAAACTATGCTAAAAAGGCCATCTTTTTAATATACTAACAGTTGTGAATAACCCAAAACTTATGCTAACTTCAATTAAGAATTCTAGTAGATAATAGATGTTTGGAAGTCGATATTGAACCTGTTGTGTTGCTAGGAAACTATCAAAAATAGAAGTTCACTCAGAAGAACAATCATTTGGGCTTCACTCAGAAGACATGGGAGGAAGTCGATATAGAGATATGAATTGTTTGGGCTTCACTCAGAAGATCTACGAGGCATTTTCCTAATCCATGGACCACTCTACTGATAACGTCAATGTATTGTGTGCTATGCATTTTGTTGAACTGTGGATATTTCATTGTTTAAACATTATCGTCATACCTAAATAAAGTATAGAAATAATTATAAATAAGGTATTTCCATGGATATAGTAATACTTTATCGTGAATTTTAGCTTTTATTGTTTATGCAAAACCATTTCAATTTTTTTGTTATTTGTTAGATAATTATTATATGTCTGAAATACCATACCATGCACTTACAAGAGTTAGTCAAACAGTTCAGGATGTTTAGCAATAGGATTGGATTTGGCAATGATTCTAACACTTATCACTGCTAGGGTATTCCTCTTCCTTTTCGTGCACAGTTCTGGGAGGATTTTTGAACCCCTCCCAAGTAGTCAACTATACCAAAGAATCAAAATAACCAGGACCAACATCACATTTTTTGGCTGAGACTCACTACTGCAATTTGTTTCATTATCGATAGTACCATTGTGGGCTATAACTACTACCATCAATCGGCTATTGACGAGTACCATAAACTATCTGTTGGTCAATATCTTTGATGACCAAGACCTAGTGTTATAGCTCTCTCCATACTACTAACTAGTATGTCCTAGGTCTCTAGAGAATCATGGAGTACTAGGTTACCCACCAGTTGAAGGGTTCCCACACATTGGTTTCCCTCCTCAAAATTAGCGAACTCCATTTCGCCATCTCCAACTTTCTACACTCGGAGAAGCCCCTTGTTAAACACCCTTTCCCTTCCATATTTCTTCATGTTAGCCATACTGAAACAAAGAAAGAAAACATTATTCTTGATGCAAGAGAGCGAGAAAGTGTGTCTAGAGAATTGGGCCCCGACGTGATGACCCAAAGCTTTTTTTATTACTTTCCCATTGATATGGCATGCAAGGCAGGGTTTGAAAAAAATGTATCCTCACAAGCTACAATTGTCTTGTACATGATATAGCCTTGGCATTTTTCAATTGGTTATGTGATGTAGACATGGAAGGTGGCCACTAACATGTGCACTATCGTGAGGACATTACATGGGATGTGACCACCAACACGTGCACTATCGTGAGGTGGTTACCAACAAGACGTGCACTATCATGGAATATATGGAATGCCACATAATAGTTATGATGGGTTGGATTAAGGCTGACATATCCATACATACAAAACATTCATTTTTCAACATTTTTTCCATTTTCAGTTTAATGTACTGTGTATTTGGTTAAACACAATCATTAATATGGACCTTCCTATTATTTGTGTTTACATGAAAAACATGTGGTTTATCATTTTTAGTTGAAAATCTAGTTAATTACATCATTAAATACTTATGTACCATTCATTAGCATATTTCATTGAGAAGTTTGTTGAGTGCATCATTAGATCCTCCTCTTAACGCACTACAATGACTTGAAATGGAAGGATTAAATAGTGCAAAATTCAAACATGAATATTTGATGGACATTGAGAGAAATGCACTGCTGGTAATAAATTCATGGAAGGATAGACAAACATTTAGCGGCTATGAAGAAACTATAAAGGTAATAAAAATAATGGCATTTTTTTATATTGAATGCCCATCATAGAGAAATAGATAAATCATTTGATCATGAGCTTTTACATAACATATATTGTAGTTGACATTCAATATTATAGTGAAGCAAATGTTGAGCTTGACACATGAGAATCCCTTGGCAGTCAGAATCTGATCTGGATTTTATGAGAAGAACGAAATGACTACAGATTATTAACAGATGCTTAACAGAGAATAACAAAGATACAGTAAAAATGGTTTTCTATTCAATAAGGAAATAAGTTGAAACTGTAAAAATGCAGCGGAAAACAAGCTTGCTAGAATGGTGGTGGCTTATCTATGAGAAGAGATGTGACGGTTGCACTCATTCACAAGAAGATAATTTTACAATGAAGTTCCAAAGGTATTTTTATCATAAATAAAATCCAAAACCCTAACCCCAGAATATGAAAAGCCAACATCTTTGTGGACCTCGTTTTGGATAGTTTGGCGTATCAACTTCCCGGGGACGTAACTTTGGAATACGATCTCTGTTTGGGGTGCACAATAGCTCGTTGGAAAGGTATTGTTGAGTAGATTCATTTTGGGATCTTAATTAGAGCCTTTGGCTGTCATTGAGAATATCTATCTTGAAAAACCTTCATTTAGGCCCTCAAAATGGCCCCAAACGCTAGAAACTACTAAAAATAGTAAATTTCCAAAATTGTCAGAAAATTGTTTTGAGCCAGTTCGAAAAGGTGGGTGGCCACCGATATCCACCTGGATCATAATCCTTCATGAATTTGGTACATTCATGAGAGGACTTGTATTAGTGCCAATTAATATCCCAGGCACACCTTATGAAAAAAAACTGGAGGTTATATTGCATAAATTGGATGATTATAATATGTAGCTTAGCTCACTTATTTTGATTCTAATACCATGCAAGAGAGAGAGAAAGTGTGGCCAGAGAATCAGGCCACGATGTGTTGAACCAAAGATTTATTTATTACTTTCCCATTGATATGGCATGCAAGGTAGGGTTTGAAAAAATGTATCCTTGCATGCTACAGTTGTCTCGTATGTGATATAACGTTGGCAGTTGTAAATTGGTTCTGTGATGTAGACATGGCAGGTGGCCACCAACATGTGCACTATCATGAGGACATTACATGGGAGGTGACCACTAAAATGTGCACTATCATGAGGTGGATACCAACAAGACGTGCACTGTCATAGAAGATATGGAATGCCACATAATAGTTATTATGGGATGGATTAAGGCTGGCATATGTTTTTTTTTGTGAGTAAAAAAGTGGATCCTTAAATAATTCCAGCTCGATCTTATAGAAAGACCTGCGTGCTATCTACTTATAAAGATGTCTACAGCCTATCTTCTTACAAAGATTATTTCACCCTATATGCTTACAATAATGTCTGCAACCTATTTGCTTACAAAGATGCCAGCATCCTATCTTCTTACAAAAATTACTGAAACTTATCGGCTTACAAAATTTCCTAAGATAAATGGGGTCGGATCGACGGTTCTGATCTCCTTCGCAATTTCGTGACTTCATGTCTTGGCCAGATTGTCGGTTAAGATCTTCTCGAGAACCCAAATTCTAGATCTTCTTTCGAATTTCACAATTTCGTGGCTTGGGCTAACAGCTTCCTCCATACTTCGAACTCCCGATAGACGAGTTCCTGAAATATTATCATGTTGAATCCAGGGGACCAGAGAGATGGTTCAAATCTCCTCTAGCATAAGTGATCCAGATTCTCTTTCAATTTTTTCAACTTCGCGACTTGGGGGTGCATCTCCCTTCATGATCCAAACTCCCGAAACCCTAGTTCCTGAAATTTTCTCGCATTCGATCAATGGGATCATAAACATGGTTGAGATATTCTCTAGCATGGACGACCTAGATCCACTCTCGCCTATCGCGATTTCGCGACTTGGGCAAACAACCCCCTCTATTCTCCAAACTCCTGAGACCCAAATTCCTGATATTTTCTTGCGTCAGATCTATGGGACCGGATCGACAATTGAGATTTCCTCTAGCACCGACGGTCCAGATCTTCTCTTTCATTTCGCAATTTCATGACTTGGGAAGACAACCCCCTCTATACTCCAAAATCCTAAAACCAAATTTCCTGATATATGCTCGCGTTAGATCTATGGGATCAGATCGATGGTTGAGATCTCCTTTAGCACCGATGGTCCAGATCCACCCTCGCATTTCATCTTTTGCAATTTTGTGACTTGGACAGACAACCCCCTCCATGCTCCAAACTCTCAAAACCTGAGTACCCGATATTTTCTCGCATCATATCATGGGTCCAGAACAACGATACAGATCACCTCGATCCTCAATGGTCCAGATCCTCTCTCTCTTATCGCGACTTCATGAATTTGGGAAACAAAAGACTCCATGCTCCTGACTCTCGATTGTCGAGGTTCCTGAATCAACTACCAACTGGTGTTCTTCTGCATTTTCTTTTGAGCTTTTGATCATTTCTGACTTTGAAGAGATGCTAAGTTGACAAAGGTGGAACCTCGTCTAGATTAGGGCCATCCATATTAGGAATATCCTTACATTGGATCCAAAGGGGAGAGCTTCGTGATTGCTTGGAATCATGGAGAATGATCTCCTGCATAGAGTCAACCTCTGCATTGACCAATCTATCCGCAAAGTTTTTTGCACTTCGTCGAATGTGTGAACGGGTTAGAGTTAGAGAGGGTCTGAGAAGATCCTGGAAGTTGTAAAGAGGACCAAGGAGGCGCCAGTTGGGTGTGATTTTCCCTGGATCTTGGCCATTCAGGATTTTTGTTGCCAAGTATATTATGATTTTGGAGTCTCCTTCAATGATTAGATAGGTGAGGTTTTGATCTAGTGGTAATTGCACTCCTTTGATAAGACACCAAAGCGTTGTTGAATTGTTGGTGTTGCATCCAAGATTTTTGACGATGAGACTTTGAATTTGGCCGATGATGTTTCTTATGACCACACCATAGCCCGAGTGTCCTGGATTTCCTTTTGATGCACCATCAAAGTTGACCTTGTGGAAGCCTTGCGGGGGGGGGAGCCACTTAGAGGGACTGAGGGAAAAAAAGGGGGTCTGGTGAGGAGGGATGGAGTGTGAAAATGAGAAGCCCCAAGAGTTGAGGAGCAATATCTCACATGGATCAATTGGGAAGTCTTCCTTGGTCCAAGTATGCAACTAAAGAGTTTCCTGGAGATGCAAGAGGATTGTGTTCCAAATAAGGGTGGAAGGAGAAGGCTGGGAATGAATTGTTCTTATGTTTCTCTCTTTCCATAGTTAACAAATTATGAATCCTAGTAAGAGTTTCCAGGTTCTATTCAAGATGGGAATTTTGAAGGGACTAAATCCCCAATCCCTGATGGTTCTTATGATGTTGTTTTTAACATGTTTGTTTTTTCTAAAGAACTGAGTGGCTTGGTTCTAGATGTTCTCACTGAGTGGACAATTATGTAGGATGTGCTCCATGGTTTCTTCCTAGAGATGGATAATCGAAGGGTCGATGAAGCCTCGTTATTGAATATTGTCCCAGGTTAATATATTTTTCTGAAGTATAAGCCAGAGGAAAGTAGGGATTTTGGGCCAAAATTTTGATTTCCATATTGTTTACTGAATGCTATCTTTCTGAAGGTTCTAGAATTTCTCTCGAAGAGTGTATCCCTCCTTGAGAGTGAAGCTTCCATTAGGTGTGTATCCCCATCTGAGAATGTCTTGGTCTATGCTTTTCAAGATTCAATTTTGGGTTGTAGCTTGTTTCCAGTGTTGGAGGTCATAGTCCCTTGCCACTTGGAGTTCCTGATGAGTAGATTTCCAACTTCGCCAGGGAGAGCTACTAGGGGTATCTGTCCACAAATTTTCCACTTTGAGAGTGGCTAGATATTGAATGTGATTTTCATAGGATTGTAGATTTTCTTCCAGTTGTAAGGGTGGAATTTACTGCCAAGAACCCATCCAGAATAGGGCATTTTGGCCATTTCAAACTTCCCAGAAGGCATGTTCCTGTATGAGTGGTCATTTTTTCCAGCCCGCATTCCAGATTTTGGAGCCTTCGATTTGCCCCTATATTCTTATGAGTTGATTTTGATGAGTGTTTGGGGCATATTTTCATTTCCAGAGTTTTTTCCAGATCTTTGCTAGTGTTTTGAGCCATATCCACCAAATTATTGCTTCCATGGTGTTGTTTAACTTCCCAGGGTCTCGAAGGCCCAGTCCACTTGAGGATTTGGGCTTGCAAACCTTGTCCCAGCTGACAAGGGCCCATTTTTTGTCCGGGTTGTGGCCATGCCATAGAAATTTTCTTTGCATATTCCTTATTTTATTTATCACAGATTGGGGGGAAGAAAGGCCTAAGAAGAGGTAAGATGGGATGGCTTGGAGGAATGACTTTAAGAGAACCAATCTGGCTGGAAGGTTGAGGGAGCGAAAGGTCCAGTTGCGAAGACGGTTGGTGATGGAGAGTAGTAGGGATTCCCAGGAGATGTTTATGGCTTCTGAGTCAGAGAGAGGGAGTCCCAGGTAGTGAGAGGGTAGAGTGCAAACAAGGGTATTCAGGATTTGAGAGAGGTGTCGTTGGATTGTTGTCAGAGTATTAAAAAAGAAGAGTTGTGATTTGGCTAGATTAAAGGTGGTGTTGGAGGCTTCACTCAAGTCGGAGAGGATGGAACTTAGTTTGATTGCTTCTTTCATGGTGGGGGTGTTCATTAGTAGTGTGTCATCGAAAAATTGGCTGTGGGAGGCTGCCAGTTGTAATCCATGAAGAGGGAGGCCATGGAGGGATCCATTTTGAATTAGGGCTTTGATATAGCGACCTAGACCTTAATCCATTATGACAAAAAGGAAAGTGGAGACAGGGTCACCTTGCCTTATTCCTCTTGAGGGGGATAAGGGTTGGGAGGGTACATCATTGACAAGGATCAAGAAAAAGGTTGAGGTTCATTATCCAGGAGATCCAATCCTTGTTGAAACCAAAAGCCGATAGGAGAGCTTTCATGTATTTCCAACTTAATTTGTCAAAATATTTTGAAAGGTCAAGTTTTAGAATCATACCTGGAGTGCGGGTGATCTTGAGTGAGTGAATGATTTCATGGACCAGAATGACGTTGTCCGTGATTTGCCTTCCTTCGACATATCCTGATTGCTCATTGGAGATGATGAAGGGGAGGATTGGTTTAAGTCTCAGAGCTATGACCTTGGAGATGATTTTGTAGATCATGTTGCAAAGAGCTATGGGTCTGAAGTCCTTCGGATTTGTGACCCTTTCTTCTTTGGGAATTAGAGTGAGAAAAGTGGCATTTAGTGCTAGAAGAACTTTGCCTGAGCTGCGAGATTCCTCCACTAGCTTCCACACTTCCTCCCTTAACATAGGCTAGCAGGAGGGGAAGAAGTTTGTTGTGAAACCATCTGGACCTGGAGCTTTGCTTATGGGTAGCTCTTGAATGGCCTGTTCCACTTCAACTTGCGTTAACAGAGTCATGAGAGCCTTATTCTATTCTTGGGTGATTATAGTTGGGATATTCTGGGTCACCCACTCTATTGCTGAGGTGCGGTCCACATTGGGTTCTCAGAGGAGATCCTTGTAGAAATTTGTCAACTCGTGTGTTATTTCCTTATTGATGAGGCGTTTGTGGATCATGGAACGGTGTAAGAATTTGGTGTTTTTCTCTCCCTCATTCAGCCATTGAACCCGATATTTCTGTCTCCACTAGATCTCTTCCTACTTGTATCTTTCTTATAGGTTCCTTTTGAGTTCATTCTCCTCCTGTTGTTGAGTGATTGTATATCCTTCCTAAATGATTTGTCCCTCAAGGTTCTCTAGTTTTTGTTCCAGCATTTTCCTTTCCTGGAAAATGTTCCCAAAGACCTCTTTGTTCCATTTGTGTACTTGTTGTTTGAAATATTTGAGTTTTTGCTGGAAGCAATACATTTTTGTGCCTTTCTGAGTTTTTGCAGTGCTCCACCAATGACGGGCTAGCTCTTGGAAATCTAGATGGGATAGCCAAAATTTCTCAAATATGAAGGGTTTGATCTTAAGGGTAGTAATAGTTTCAACCCAGAGTTGGACCATCCAGTGGTCCAAGCTTGGCTTCGGGAGGATGTTGGGCTTTGCTATGGGGCCTTCTAGAAGGAGAGTTTCTGATATGTGGAAGCGATCAATATTGCATGCTATTTGTTGGTGACTTGATCTTTTGTTGGTCTAGGTGTAAGTTCCATTACCATTCTCAATATCTACCAATCTGAGGTCATCTATGAGTTCTTGGAATTTTTCGTTGTCCTTCTCTAGGTGCTTTTTCCCCCCTCGTTTCTCCTCTAGCATGAGAATCATGTTGAAGTTTCCCCCTATTATCCACCACTTGCCTTCTGCTAAAGAGCCTAGGTAAGCTAGGATTTTAAGAAAGAGGTCCTTGTCTTGGTTGTTTTGCGGTCCATAGGAATTTTTTATCATTCCCTTCTTGTCTGAACTAATGGCTCTGTATTGCACTGCGATGGTGCATGGGGTGGAGAGGCCTTGATCGAGGATGATTGTGGCAGGATTCTATAAGATGGCTAGGCCTCTTGAAGACCCTTTGGATTCCATTTGATAGGATTCGCAGCTGCGCCAACATATTTTGATGATATCTTCTGCAATTTCCCCTTCACATTTTGTCTCTTGTATCAGGAATATATCAGGGTCTTCCATTTTGATGCAGTTTCAAAGAATCCTTTGTTTGGATCTTCCATTTAGGCCTATGATATTCCAGGTGAGGATCTTCATAGTCAACAATTTGTTGGGTTGGAAAAGGAGCTCTTCGAGAGCCAGTGGATCTATCCCGAGTTGATCATGTAATTTCCCACCTCCTTTATTAGCTGATGAGTCAATTTTTTGCCCCTTCGTTTGTTGTCTTTTGGGTGTTTTCTTGGATATTGGTTTGGGTTTGTGCTGATCCCCAGCCTAGATGTAGCCCCTATTGATGAGTCCAAAAATACTTTGTGAAATTTCCTGAGTTGGTCCTCTGGTAAGGTTTGGAGATCCTTCTTGTTGAGTGCTTCCTCTAACCTATCTAGGTTGATTTCTGCTAGGTCCTGCTCATCCATTACCATGGTTTTGTCTTCCTCTCTTTCTGGTTCTTTCCCTGAAGCTAGGTGAGTTTGTGGATATGCTTGGTTTGTTGGGGTTTGATGTTCTTGTTCTAGTTGGTCTTCCATGTGCTTGTTGGTTTCTTTTCACACGGTCTTGTGGTGGTTTTCCACCTCTTCTGCCTCTGGGAGGTGGTTAAGGGCTTCAAATTAGTAATTATTTGGGTTCTTTCTTCCATTGTTGGTTGTGGGATTCTTCTACGCTTGTCTCCTTCGGTTTTGAACCTGAGTGAATCCTTCCTTTGGTTTCTCTTTAGCTTCCCTCTTAGGGGGGAATTGAGAGGGAAGTCTCTGAAAAGGTGTCCATGTTCATGGTATTTTCGACATCTGAAAGGGATGTGTTCATATTCTATGGTTTGGGCCCATTCCTCATCTTGGTATTCTAAAGTAATTGTGCCTAGCAGATCTTTGGAGATGTTCATGTAGACACATATCCTAGCATAAGAGGTGTATTTTATTTGCTTGGTAGCTTCGGAAGATTTGACATATTTACCCAAGGTATTTCCTATGCCCAGTAAAATTTCCTCTAACCAAAACTCTTGGGGCAGGGAGTAGAGGTGAATCCCTGCCGGTGCATATGCAAAGTTTTCCTTTTCTGGGCAGAAGCGGTCTATCCAGAAATGTAGGTAGAGGCTAGCCGAGTTATAGAAATATGGTCCCCCTTCAAAGATCTTGTCCTTGTCCTCCAGGTTATAGAATATTACTATAAAGAAACCTTTGGAGCTCAGTTGAAGCTCATTGTCTCCCTTGGGGTTCCACCATGCCTTTATCGAATGAGCTAGGTCTTTTTCTGAGGGCCAAAGACCTAGAAATTTTCCTATGAGGGCATGGTATCACATGAACTACGTATGCTCCACTATCCTGGTAGTTTTGATGATGTACCTAGGCACAACCGAGGCTTGGGGGATACATTTTCTGGGTATCCATACCTAAGATGATTTTGGATGCGAGGACTCATCATCCATGTTTGATTCCTTGCTTATATCCATCTCTTCCTACATATATTGATCTCTTAAGTGCAATGGCGGCTCAAAGGAAGGACGACATGCTCACGAGTTCTCAAGATCGTTAGCGACGATGTTTCGGTAGGAGGGGGATTTCACCCCCCCTTCTGTGCCCATTCTTCTAGGTCGGTCAGTGTTGCAGGGCTGAGGTAGTCAACACGCACTTAGGGAGTCAGAGAAGGTCTGGACAAGCGAGAGTCGGGAGCGTGAAGAAACCCTAAAGTTGCAGAGCCCTCATATATTTGATTAAGGTTGACATATCAATACATACAAGACATTCATTTTTCAACAATTTTTCCATTTTCAGTTTAATGTGTTGTGTATTTGGTTAAACACAACAGTTAATATGGAACTTCCTATTATTTATGTTTACATGAAAAACATGTGGTTTAGTATTTTTAGTTGAAAATCTAGTTAATTACATCATTAAATACTTCTCTACCATATATTAGCATATTTCGTTGAGAAGCTTGTTGAGTACATCATTAGATCCTCCTCTTAACACACTACACTGACTTGAAATGGAAGGATTAAATAGTGAAAAATTCAAACATGAATATACGATGGACATCGAGAGAAATTCACTACTGGTAATGAATTAATGGAAGGATAGACAAACAGTTAGCGTCTATGAAGAAACTAGAAAGGTAATAAAAATAAGGGCATTTTTTTATATTGAATGCCCATCATAGAGAAATAGCTAAATCGTCTGATTATGAGCTTTTACATAACATATATTGCAGTTGACATTCAATATTATAGTGAAGCAAATTTTGAGCTTGACACATGAGAATCCATTGGAAGCAAGAATCCTTCATGAATTTGGTACATTCATGAGAGGAATTGTATCAGTGCCAATTAATATCCCAAGCACACCTTATGAAAAAGAACTGGAGGTTATATTATATAAATTGGATTATTATAACATGTATCTTAGCTCACTTTTTTCGATTCCAATACCATGCAAGAGAGCAATAAAGTGTCACCAGAGAATTGGGCCATGACGTGTTGACCTGAAGCTTTATTTATTACTTTCCCATTGATATGGCATGCAAGGCAGGGATTGAAAAAATGTATCCTCGCATGCTACAATTTTCTCGTAAGTGATATAACCTTGGCAGTTGTCAACTGGTTCTGCGATGTAGACATGGCAGATGACCACCAACATGTGCACTATTGTGAGGAAAATACATGGGAGTTGACCACCAACATGTGCGCTATTGTGAGGTGGATACCAAAAAGATGTGTACTATTATGGAAGATATGGAATTCCACGTAATAATTATTATGGGATGGATTAAGGCTGGCATATCCATACATACAAGACATTCGTTTTTCAACATTTTTTGCATTTTCAGTTTAATGTATTGTGTATTGTGTATTTGGTTAAACACAATAGTTAATATGGACCTTCCTATTATTTTTACATTAACAACATGCGGTTTAGCATTTTTAGTTGAAAATCTAGTTAATTACATCATTAAATACTTCTCTTCCATCCGTTAGCATATTTTGTTGAGAAGTTTGTTGAGTGCATCATTAGATCCTCCTCTTAATGCACTACAATGACTTGAAATGGAAGGATTAAACAATGCAAAATTCAAACATGAATATCTGATGGACATCAAGAGAAATGCACTACTGGTAATAAATTCATGGAAGGATAGACAAATAATTAGCATCTGTGAAGAAAATAGAAAAGGTAATAAAAATAATGGCATTTATTTTATATTGAACGCCCATCATAGAGAAAAAGATAAATCATCTGATTATGAGCTTTTACATAACATATATTGCGGTTGACATTCAATATTATAGTGAAGAAAATGTTAAGCTTGACACATGAGAATCCATTGACAACAATAATCCTTCATGAATTTCGTACATTCATGAGAGGACTTGTATTAGTGCCAATTAATATCCCAGGAACACCTTATGAAAAATAACTGGAGGTTATATTACATAAATTGGATGATTATAACATGCATATTAACTCACTTATTTTGATTCCAATACCATGCAAGAGAGCGAGAATGTGTGGCCAGAGAATCGGTCCATGATGTGTTGACCCAAAGCTTTATTTATTACTTTCCCATTGATATGGCATGCAAGGCAGGGTTTGAAAAAATGTGTCCTTGCATGCTACAATTGTCTCATATGTGATATAACCTTGGCAGTTGTCAATTGGTTCTGTGATGTAGACATGGTAGGTGGCCACCAACATGTGCACTATCGTGAGGACATTACATGGGAGGTGACACCCAACAGTGGCTACCAACAAGACATGCACTATCATGGAAAATATGGAATTCCACGTAATAATTATGATGGACTAGATTAAGGCTGACATATCCATACATACAAGACATTCGTTTTGCAACATTTTTGTCATTTTCAGTTTAATGTATTGTGTATTTGGTTAAACACAATAATTAATATGGACCTTCCTAATATTTATGTTTACATGAAAAACATGTGGTTTAGCATTTTTAGTTGAAAAACTAGTTAATTAAATCATTAAATACTTCTCTACCATCTCTTAGCATATTTCGTTGAGAAGTTTGTTGAGTACATCATTATATCCTCCTCTTAACGCACTACAATGACTTGAAATGGAAGGATTAAACAATTGAAAATTCAAACACGAATATCTGATGGACATCGAGAGAAATCCATTGTTGGTAACAAATTCATGGAAGGATAGACAAACATTTATCTTCTATGAAGAAACTAGAAAGGTAATAAAAATAATGGCATTTTTTTAATATTGAACGCCCATCGTAGAGAAACAGATAAATCATTTGATTATGATATTTTACATAACATATATTGGAGTTGACATTCAATATTATAGTGGAGCAGATGTTGAGCTTGACACATGAGAATCCATTGGTAGCAATAATCCTTCATGAATTTGGTACATCCATGAGAAGACTTGTATCAGTTCCAATTAATATCCTAGGCACAACTTATGAAAAAGAACCGGAGGTTATATTACATAAATGGGGCGATTATAACATGTAGCATAGCTCACTTATTTTGACTCTAATACCATGATATTAGCAAGGAATTTTCTTATATAGTTAAATTGGGTTTTGTGTTTTCTTTTTATCAAGCGAGACACATGATTTGTTTCGCCCAAGAGATTTCCTTGATGTACGTTTGGAAAACAATAGTGTGAGAAGCGATGGAAAATTAAACCTGGTCTTAGTCATGCTACTTTCTGGGCATGAGACCACCTATTTTATACTAGTAATTATCATTCACCTTCCTGGTGACTCCCACCTGGCATTACAACAGTTGAAGGAAAGAGAACCATTCGTTTTAAATCTTTCCATTGATCATTTTTGGGTTTTAGAAGGTGATCCTCACTCTGTATGCCATTGCTCCTTTTGGGGCGTTGAAGGATCAACATGAAATGATATCCAACACAAAGCACATAACTGAACACTTGGAACGGGGTCATTATAAGCAGAAGACATTTAGGCAACATGTAAGTTTAAAATAAAATAGACACATTGCTATTTTGATATTTAATAATTCCAGTTTCAATGAGAAACATATTTAATGGATAGTATGTAGCATTTTATATGTTTAATGCCGCTATATTTTAAACCAAGTGGAATAAGTTTTGTTCCAAAAATCCCTTGAAATCCCAAATAAATTGCATTCTTGGCACTGAAAAGTAAGTACTAAAGTTGATAAGATAACGATTTTCTTCATTCTTTTATTATTATCGTTAATTGTATTAGTTAAATGCTTATTAAGAGTTCTTTTATCATTACTATTATTTATGCAACATATAAAAAATAAATTGAATTATCTTTGGCCATGGATACACTAGGCGATTTTTAGGAGGTAGAGTGATCCAGAGATTTAGAAATTGGATCCTTAACCAATAGAGCATAATGAAATTATGCATCATGATTTATATGATTGATCACTTTAAAGAGTAGTTATATAGTACATAATGGATCCTTAACCAATAGACCATAATGAACTTATACATCATGATTTATATGATTGATCATTTTAAAGAGTAGTTATATACTACATAAAAGGATAAGGTTGAGGTTATGTTTGAAATTATGAACTTTAGGTGATCAATGAGTCCTTACATTATGGCAACTTAGTCAAATTTGTGCATAGAGAATCATTGAAGAAAATCAACCTCAAAGGTATTATTTCTAGATCATAGCCTTTTTTAAATTATATTCAATGACTATATTCATGATTTCATTCTAGTTTATATGCATGTTTTTTTAGAAACACAAAGATGATTACATTCTAATTTAGTTTTTGTTTTAGAATTCCAAATCCATGTGGGGTGGAAGGTGTTTCCCATGTTAACACGAGTGCATTTATATGAATCTCTTTATAGGGATGCTTCTGAGTTCAACCCTTGGAGATGGAAGGTCTAAAAAATTATATATATATATCCTTCCTTCCTTAAAAAAAATTATAATAAAATTAAATTACACAAAAATGGGATAAATATAGGATATATATTATTTTGATATCACAAAACAATTTATTCCTTTTGGACAAGCCTAAGGCTAAATTGATGATTGTTGGTGTTTAATCGTTGTTTGCAAGGTAATGAAACGAATGAGTGTAAAACACTCGCAATGGAAATTTGACTTCATATAGTTCTCAAAAATGGTTAACCTTAACCAAGTTGTATGTACACTTGATCGTCTCCCACTATTAAAAAAAAGCTCAATGCATATAGTTTCTTCCATATGTCAATAGAAGATAGGGATGGCAAGTTACAATGTTTAAACTCAATGATGTCTAATATTGAATTTGTGGAATCCTTTGAGTTGTTTCATAATGGCCATATGGTCAAAAGTCAAGATTTATATATCTCATACAAAAAATATCTTCACATACAAGGAAGACTTATATATGTCATACAAAAACATCTATATATGTCATACAAAAAAAATCTTAACATAAGAAAAAAATATTTTAACATACAAAGAAGCCAATCCAACATGATTGTTGCACCTAGTGGTCAAATCTTAACATGATTGTTGCACCTAGTGGTCAAATCTTAACATACAGGGAAGTCAATCCAACATGATTGTTACACCTCTTGATCTGTCTATTCAGTTGTGGACACACTTGCTTCTGTTAGCCAAACCAATATGCACAAAGCTTTCTGTCTCCCTATTCAGTTGTGGACACACTTCCTTTTGTTAACCAAAGCAATATCCACAAAGTTTTTCATCTCTTTAGTCAGTTGTGGACACGCGTGCTTCTGTTAGCAATATGCACAAATGTTTTAGGCAGGGACATAGCCATTGCAATGACACCAGTTTAAGAAGTGATACTTGGTAATTGGAGTAATTGGAAAGTGAAATCAACTAATTCATGAATAAAAGGCTTCAACCACATTGTACTATTATCATTTCATTTTATTAATATTTATATTCTTTTTTTTTTCTCATGGTATGATCATAGTAAATATTATACACCCATGTGCACATTTACTTAGTGCACTCGGTGAATTGGACTTTTATTTTAAAAAAATAATAAACTTTTTGGAAATAAAAAGGTAGATAGTTAAAAAAACATTATTTATGCGTTAAGAGGGTATTGGAATTTTCTATAAAAACAACAACAACAACAACAATAATAATAATTTGAATTTGTGAAGGAAGAAATACATGTTCTTAACCATTAAACTCACCACATATCATATTTAAAAGCTATAATTTAACAACCTTAATCATTAAAAAATATTATATATTATAATGAAAGATGTTGTAAATATATATTATCAGTGTCATTTCAAAATTAATGTAAATGTGTGTTATCAATGTCCTTGCAAAATTAATGATAAAGTTTATTTTTTAATTTCTCCCTGTGTGTTATCAATGTCCTTGCAAAATTAATGATAAAGTTTATTTTTTAATTTCTTCCTTTCCTCCATGTGTACCTTAAACTAAAAGAAAATACAAAAAATTAATGATAAAGTTTATTTTTTAATTTCTTCCTTTCCTCCATGTGTACCTTAAACTAAAAGAAAATACAAAATAAAGAAAGTATAGCTAAGTCAAGTGAAGTAGATTCTTTAAATTGGTTGACATAATGTTGACCTATTTACTAGCCCTTTATTCTTTAAATTGATTGACATAATGTTGACCAAATGTTACCAAACTTTAGATTTGATGATGAATTTGCAAAAAATTATAAATGTAAATATGTTAATTGGATTTTAAATAAAAAACATTAAATTAAAAGAAAATACAAAATAAAGAAAGAATAGATAGGTAATTCTTTAATTTGATTCACATAATGTTAAGCTATTTACTCAAATTTAATTTTTAGGATGAATTTGGAAAAAATTATAAATATAAATATGTTAATTGAATTTTAACTAAAAAACAATTGATATACATAATACACAATATATTTATTATTAAAAAATTGATATACATAATACACAATATATTTATTATTAAAAAATTTAAGAAAAAAATTAATAAACTAAGAAATATCTTTATAATTGTATTTAACTATTTACAACACAATTTATATTATTTTATAATATAAATTAGTATTAATTAAGTCACCATAATACATTAAACAAACATGAAATGATTCCTACAAGTAAATAGGAAGTCTAAAATTTATTAATGAATATTTTTTTTTGTTCTTAAAGTGTTTTTATTGATAATAAAATAACGCACTAATTGTCAGTGTTTCATGGAAACCTGCAAAAGAGATCTAACTAAAGCAAGTATAAACAAAGCTTATCTAGAAAATAAGAGAGATTCAATATGGAAGAGTGAGAAAATATATCCACACTACTCCAATGAGCTGATGATTGATACATAGATCATGATCAATATGATACAATGAATGAGTGGAATACACTCATATATAGGGCAAAACATTTCATAATTAAGAAAATCAATCAAGCAGTTAGCTTTTCTTAGGAATGCATGCATGCATAATAGTGATGGTAAAAACAAAAAGTCTAAATAGAACTAGTCAGTTAACTCCCACTGAACTAGTGTGTTAAAAATAGAAATTTCTCCAAACCCCCCCTGAACATCACTATGAAGTAAAAAATGAGTCCCAACTACTAGGCCATTTTAGGTACTCATATACAATGCAACTAATGAACACTGAATAAAAGTAAGGAAAGAGGGAAAACCACGTGGGAACAAAACCCCCCCTCAAAAGATAATGTATCAAAAGAAGAAAATGACAACTGCTAGGCAACTGTATTATTCACTACAAGACGATCTCACAAAGTCTGAAACTTCTGCTCACTGAAAGTCTTCGTAGATATAGAAATCTTTATGGATCTGATGAAGTCCTTTGGCAACCTTTCTAGCCTTGTACTTCTTGATTCTGTGGACCCATTTGCACCTGAAAATATTCATTTATGGTGGAAGTGGAGCCATATTCCAAGTCTGGTTCTGTAGGAGTGAGTCATAATCCTTCTGCATGGCTGCTTGCCATAATGGATTTCCCACAACCCTATTGTAGTTATGTGGATCAGTAGATTGAACCATATAGCAATGCATGGACATCACAGGTTCTGAAGCTAAGAGTACATGAGAAGGCTCCTCATGCTGAGATCGAGTCATCCCCAAATCCAATGGATTCCCTGCAAGGTTGCCTGCTACCTGAAGTGTGGTATGTGCCTTCTTGGGCATCTATTGAAGCTTCAGCGCTGGGTTCTTATCTAGCTGTACTACCTGCTTATTTCCATGTACAGAATATGAGTGTATGGAATCATCTCTGATGTCTGAAACTAATAGAAGAACAAGAGTATATGCATGTTGCACTAGAGGTTCATGCAAAGTACTCTCCTTATGTGTAAGTAGAATAGAGGAGTCATCATCAGAAAACTTAGTGAATTTATACAACCTTGACTTGTGATCCATCTCACCAATTGCAATAATGGAATTGTCATGCATGCCAATTACTGAAACTGAATCTGATGTAAATTCAACCTTTTTGTCTTTCTGAGCGATTTGATAAACTGAGAGTAGATTCATAAAAAGTTTTGGAACATATAAAACATTCTCAAAACTGCCATTGTGGAGTTCCACTCTCCCTTCTTCTGCTACTTCTACTGGAGTATCATCCCCCATGAGAATAGGGGGTCTTGAGCATGGACTCAAGGAAGAGAAAAATTTCTCTTTTACTGCCATATGATGGGATGCACCAGAATCTATAATCCATGAATCAGATGAGGAATTAATTGCAACAAGAGCATGACGATTACCTTTCTTAGGAGCAGGATCTTCTTCCTTCTACTTCTTGACTCCCTCTGGAATGAAGTTTCCAAGGTTGTTCTGTTGAAGTGCCTGTGCCATAAGATTGATCTGTTTCTTCATGCATGTGGATTCTTCATGATTCGGTTTATTGCAGTAAGTGCACTGATTTCCCTTCTTCTTCTTCTTGGAATCTGAAGAGACTTTGGAACCTGAAGAATCATTAAAGGGTTTGGAATATCCCTCCTTCCTGTTCTGTTTGAATGACACTTTTCCATCTTGCATGGTGAGTGCTTGTGCTTTGGGATCTTTCATGAGGCCCATCTGTATGAGTTTTGTTTGCTCTTGTGTAAGAGACTCAGTGAACTGATCCAACGTAGGCATTTCCCAATTTTTTCCAAAAAGACATCTGCTAGAATGGAAATTGGAGACATATACAGCGTATTCTGGTCCTAGCTTGGCCAAGATTGTTAGAATAAGTTGTTTCTCTTTTGTAGACTTACCAATACCACATTCACCCAAGCTCAATAACAAATATTTAAATTTAGTAAAAAAATCTTGTATATTATCAAAACTTTTAGGGTCTAAGGTATTCAACTCTACCTCAAGCATATGACCTCGCATATCATCCTACTTTCCAAAGAGTCCTTCCAGGGTGGTCGAGATCTCATTTGGAGTCTTTCATGCGGCAACATGAAACCATAGATCAATGGAGATTAACTCAAGAAGTAGTCCTGTGGCCTCATCCTTACAGTTCGCCCATCTCATCTTCTCAATCATTGATGTAGGTTCTATTTTTGTCGCCATCGTTAAATTATAAAGTCATTTTCTTTTGAGTTGGAATGTTGCCTTGGGCTTTTAATCAAAATAATTGTCTGGTGTGAGGATTACCACCAAGTTTGACTATATAATAGTTGTCATATCCATCTCTCCCACTGTTTCTAAGAACCCCTAAAAATTTACTCTCAATCTACAAGTGAAAAATTAAGAAATTGAGAATTCATATCAGTTTTAAGAGATGATCTTGCAGTTTACTCTCTGAGCAAACGGTGAGGAATCTGGTCAAACGGTTGAAAACCCACTTCCAAAATGGGCCGATTTACTTTTTTCGCATGTCATTTCCTCCAAAACGTAATATTTTGGGAGCAATGAATGTGGAAAGGTATGGCCACGGATTCGTATCAGTTTCATGAGACTATCTTGCGGCTCACTTTCTAAGCAAACCATGAAGAATCTCGAGAAACGGTTGAAAACCCACTTCCAAAATGGGCCGATTTACTTTCATTGCAAGTCGTTTCCTCAAAAACATAATATTTTGGGAGGAATAACTGTTGAAATTTACGACCACGGATTTAGCTCGCCGAAACCCCAATTTTTCTTATTCTTTGGCTTGTCTGGCTTGCTCCAAGCAACAAAGCTCTGATATCATGTCAGTGTTTCATGGAAAACTACACAGGAGATTTAGCTAAAGCAAGTACAAACAAAACTTATCAAAAAAAGACGAAAGATTCAATATGGGAAAATGAGAAAATATATCCACACTATTCCAATGAGCTGATGATTGATACATAGATCATGATCAATATGATACAATGAATGAGTGGAATACACTCATATATAGGGCAAAGCATTCCATAATTAAGAAAAGCAATCAAGCACTTAACTTTCCTTAGGAATGCATGCATGCATAATAGTGATGGTAAAAACAGAAAGTTTAAATAGAACTAGTCACTTAACTCCCAGTGAACTAGTGTGTCGAAAATAGAAATTTCTCCAACACTAATGAGAGCATTTCATAATTTAACAAAAAAAAACGACAAAATTACATAAAGGTTTTCATGATGGAAAACCCTCCATTCCAAGATTCAAAGCTTTCTATTCTAATTCTAAAATAGTGAAAATGTTATTTAGTCCATAAAATTGTTATTTCTCATTATAACATAATTT
>ML807177.1:75343-85544 GCA_009831015.1 Picea engelmannii
ATATATTCTAATTTTAGTGAATTTTGTCTATTCATAAGATATATTCTACTTTTTGTGACTTCAAAAAATATATCCTCACAAAGCTGTTATAAATTATGTATTCAAACAAGATGGTTGAGATAATTTTACGGTATATTCATTTCTTAAGCTTTAATATCCCTTCTGAAGCACTATATGTAGAGAAACAATTCCTCGTTCTAATTTACGAAACAAAACAAATCCAACATTATCATATGCAGAAAAACATTTCCGCGTTTTAATTTATAAAACAAAACAAATCCAATTTTATTGATCAATCCATTGGTCAAGTATGTCTCCATGAAAACATGAGTATATAGTTTTAGTAAAACAATTTAACAAATCCAAAATTTTATCAATTGAAAATATAACTGGGCACATGTACCATTGCTTTAGGATCAATGTAACATCAAATTGTTGTATGAGATGTTCTTGTTTGTGAAATAAAGAACTTTTTCTTTACAACAATTTGATTATTAAAATCTGTAGAGGTGTGCATACCCATTCCTTTTAAATTTGAACCTATAATTTTTATGAAGAAAATACATGTTCTTAACCATTAGATAACATAGAATTATCGTCATATAAGACCAGACTATCATCATAAGATTTCAGAGCAGATTTTTTATCACTAATCAATCTATATCGTTGTCACATTCGCGCGTGAATTATCTTTCGCTGAGTAACCTGTGGCGTGGAGAGTGACTGAATTGAACCCCTGTTCGGCTCCTAGTCGAATAAGGAACCCCGAACCCAATTGTTCGCGTTCACACTGCTAACCCCGTCTCTGTGGGGACATGCACGGATAATATCATTTTCTGGAAAATCGCGATATGAGCAGGTGGATTCGATCTATTGTTGCTGCTGAGAAGAGGCACTCGAATGAGAAGAGAGAGTCCGAGTGGAGCACCTGCGTGGAGCATACACATTGCTAAGTTTCGCTGCTGTTGGACTACGTGGAAGGGCCTCGAAGATCGTTGCTGTGGAGTGTGCCCAGTTCGCTGTTGAGGGCCTCGACCGCCACACACTGGAGGTAAGAGAAATTGTTGGGCTCTTTGCTGTATCGCGTTTTCTCTGTTGTATAGTGAAGGGAGCTGCCACCAATTGTTTGTTGCCACTGCTTGTGAATAGAGCATGGTGTGAGGGTCGTGTTGTGATAGTCATTGAGAAGGATGTGAAAAGAAATTGTTCGAAGAGCCACCATTGTGATTGAGAGACCGCTGCACAGTAGATGGAAACGGGCCGACTCATAATCCATTCGCTAGAGCGTTAAAGAAAATTTCTTCACGGATTAGAGCGACGTCCAGATCTACATCTGCTATCAAGGAGGAGAAAATCACCGCTTGAGAGAGCCCGCGTGAGAAAGCCGGAGGAAACCGTGTGGTGGAGATCCGATCGCTTCTGTTGGAGATGAGTCTATCAGAGTGTGCGCCTGTGTGGAGGTTATCCCTTGGTCATTCAATAGAGAGGGTGGGCCTGCCTACATTGTGCACATGCTCGAGCGCCAGAGATCTCCAGATCGTAATTGAAGGTTGTGAAGTATTAAATTTGTAATTGTCCGAATTATCTGAATTTGTAGCTAATCCGATCTGCAAAACTTATTGGCCTAGATGTATCAAATCCGGCTACTATTATTTTGTTTTGGATATAAGAATTGTAGTGAACGAGTGCGGGATAAAATACCATATTGATCATAATTTTTAAGTGTTGGCATATGCGAAAGTTTCTTTGTGTGTTGCATCAATTCGCCTTTGCGTAGGGCCCAGAAATCTTGAGTTTGTGAACTGTGACCGCCAGAATCTCTGAAGGTTGTATGGTAATACGTGGTGTGGCGCATTTAAAGGCACCCGTAACTTGGGATACACAGCGCCAGGGGGAGACATATCGAGAGAAGGGGAAGCAAGACATTTGCAGGGGAAGCCTTGAACGGACACGCGATCTGCAACATACACATTGTGTATCTCCTGCCTCGAGCACTTAAATAATCCGGGGTTTTGAGAAAATGGCCACGCTGTTGACCGATTTGAGAAATCTCCATCTGGAGCAGTGGAAGGTTACGTAACTAAAAGACGAACTCAAGAGGCGAAACATAACAACTAAAGGTGTGAAGGATGATTTGGTTAAAAGGCTCGAAGAAGCCATTCGCAATGACGGTGAAAATGCCAATTCTGATAGCAGTCAACATACGGATTCTGGTATTCTGGTATGAATGACAACAACGATGGTAGTTTTGTTCATGTTGAAAACCTCGACAACAATGAAGTGGAGTCTTTTATGTTTCATGAAAACCAAAGCCCCAATATAAAAGATGATGACGATGAAAAATGCCAAAACCTCAATGTTGGAGTTTCGAAAGGAGTAGTAAATGATTCCAATGAAGACCATGAAGAATTTGATGAAATATATAAAATATTGATGTCAAATTTGTTATTTTTTTGAGGTATAAATTATGAACCTTGGCAACTGAAATGATAAAATTACAATGGCTAGTAGATTTATTGCATTATGATCATGAAGGTCATGTCAATTTCTATGATAAGAGAAGAGGTGAAATAACATTACAACTTATTATGTTAGCATTGGATGAAAACATCTTGTCTAGTATTTTGCATGAGTTTGGTAAAATAAGTAGTCCAAAAATATTTTGGAATATTCTTGAAATGAAAAATAGTATGAAGTGGAGTGAAAATGATGAAGTTGATGAAGGAATTATTGTTGAAAATGATGATACTGTTGAAATCTTTGTAACTAAAATAGCAACAGAAAATGGTAGCATTGAAATTGCAATGATTAATGAAGAAAGTGTGTCTGACTGTAAAGTCGCATGTCATAGTAAGGAAATTCCCAATGATGCAGTATTTAGTGATTTGGTGAATTCAATTGAGATTGATGATAGAGATGAATGTGTCACTGTTGATGAACCCCCGTGTGAATATTTGGTGAATTTAGTTAAATATGATGATGAAAACTTTTTAAGTGTAAGATGGTTCCAAATGTTATAGGAGAAGAAACTCATAGATGAATTGTTATGTGGAAAAGTAACCCTGCTTGCAGAATAGGTGGATGAAACTACAACCAGGAAGATTGTAGCAAAAGAAGCAACAAAAGACAAAGATGAGTCAACACTTGATGACAATGGTCTTAATGCAGTAACAATAAAAGTAGAGGCAGTTGAACAAAAAGAAGAGTACTCAAATGAAGTATTAACAAAGTTTGAAGAAGAATTATTGTTTCTTGAAGAATGGCTTGAAACACCATGTTTTGATGGAACTTGCACAAAAGTTGCAGTAGCAGTAGATGGTATGAATGAAGAATCAATAAATGATGAAGACGACATAGAATGGGAAGCAATAATGGATACATATGAAGAATTTCATGGCATTATGATGCATTGGAGTCCTGAAGAAATTATATTTTACTATGATTTAATGTTGCAACATTCCATTGAACAGGGAATAGATGATTGTGGCCAAGCATGGAGGCCAACTATCAATGAAAATTTTGAAGAATTTATAGATATTGAAGAAAAATCTAGGATAGTAAAGTTGCAACCAAGTTCTAGAATGAAGGAGAACATAATGAAGATTAAAGTGGAAAATAAAACAAGTCATGAAGTCTTCAAGATATGGAGCAGGAAACATAAGAAGCTCCATCTCCATCACTATCTAACAACAAGAAAGGTCAAAGTGAAATTGTTAAAGTCAAACCTTGTTTAGACTCAGACCAGCAGACATGTTACTTATGTTAGGCATTTGTATTGTAGACAATCCATTTCTCCATTAAAGGAGAGACATAGAAATAATGGAGAATTAGTTGCAGTGATTAGTTAAGGTTGGCCATAATCATTTCCAATTGTTTCCAATCGTATTTCATCATGTATTTATATCTTGCAATTATCATTGATTAATTGAACAAAGCTTGGCTTTGCTTCCCTAGTCTCCAGGTGTTGTCTCGCCGGTGAGTCGGTTTTTCATCCTCTTAATTCTTAAGTGACACTTCTTAATTAGTTTTGTACTTAGTGTTTCTATAGTAGGAAAACCCCCCTATGGACTACACTAGGGTTCAACATGTAGGCATATCTAACCATCTAAAAGTCTCCTACCTTTCTAACTACCCCGAATATACCCCAAATTTATACATGAAAGACAAAGTGAAGAGATCAGGTAACTTTACCTTTTACTCTACGTCTAGTGTCGATCCTCTCGCGTTCGATAGCTCCATTGACTACAAGCCTCCTCCCAAGGCTGGCCTGTATTCACAAACAAATAAACAGGAAACTACAAACATGCATCTCATACATAAATCATGGGTTAGATGTTAGCATAAAACATAAATCAAATACAAATATTTGACATATCATATTTTGGGACAGAAAAAGTATTATTTTTATTGATATCACAATATTTACTTACAACAAGGTCGGTGACTGCTCCACGAACATGGTCCGAGCTCTTCTTCACCAAGCTCCAACTGCGCTTCCACGTATCTTTCTCCTCTCAAACTTCTTCTAGTGAAATGGAATAGGCTTATGATGGAGGAAAAATGAAAGAATGAGAAATTCTGATGCAAATCTCATAGGGTGGATGCAATTTTTTGGGCAAGGAGGGGATGTGAAACGGGTAGAGTTTCATTTTTCTTATGCTTGTCTTAAGAATGAGACCCCAACACCTCCTTTTATATGAAAAAATGATGGTTATTCATTTGGGTGACGGGCTATAGGCAGTGGAACGGTTAGGAAACTATCCAATAGCCCGTAATCTCAATGAATTCCTTGCAACTTTTTAATTTTTGAAACTTTTGCAAGTATATGCGGGCTATAATGGTATAGCTAGCGTACGTACGTGGGATGTAGTGGTTCAGCAAGCATGTGTACGGGGGAAATAGTGGTGCAAGGCATGTACATATTCAAAAATAATGTTTTTAAGAAGAGTTGTTGAGTGATGGCTTGGCAAAAATAGCAAGAGAGCCAAATGCCAGGTGTGCATGTATGGATAAATTTAGGGTTATAACAGATGCCCCCTAATGTGTGAGGTCAGAAGAGCATCTGATGGTCAAAATACATTACAAAATATTCACCAATGTACGAAGCGAGTGAGCCCGGGACCAGAGTTCGGAAGGTGCCATCTGCAAAAATAACAATTGTCTCTCCGAGGTGGGTATATCCATGCTCAGGATGAAATAAATCATGGCTTCCAATCAAATACACTGTAGATCCATGTCATATAACTATATAAAGTGTAGACATGAGCAATACACAGTGGATCTACATGTCAAAATCAAAGATATACATGTATATTATCCATCTTCAAGAAGCAAATGACACCTGATGGCTGGAAATGAGACCTTCAGAGATCGAGCAACAACTTCAAGATCTTCAAAACTCGGATAGGAGTGTAATGTGAGTGTACGAATTCACTACCCAGAGGTCTTCAACGGCTTTTCGAGAACAGACAAGAGGATCTCGGTGATTAGGCAGAGAACTTCATTGATTTCAAACAAGGACTTGATTGGACTTTCGAGATGGTCGGGCATGAGGTTAAGAGACAAACTGCAGAAAGGCAAACATAGGCTGGGTAAAAGTTCCCTTGGATAAGAGCACGACAGATGATCAGACTCGGGCAGGACAACATTGACACAAGTTCACAATGCAGGAGGCAACACAAACTCTCCATGTGTTTGGAAGGATAACCAAACATAGGAGGACACAGCTCTATGTAGCGAGAACAAATTCCTAAGGTCATACTAAATCCCAAATCTTGACGAAAAACCGGCAGGATGTGCTTTGTACAAGGGCGACTCATTGTGCTACCAAAAAAGAAAATATATTTCTCGTCCTCTTTTTGGGGTATTTTTTATTTTTTTTTCTTTTTCAATATTTTTAAAGAGCTTGAAAAAGAATAAAAGAATGCTACGTTACAAAGGAGGAATATTTTCACAAGCATACTAGTTCCAAGTGCAAGGAACACACTAACTCTCATAGCAAGGAGACATGTGCAGGAAAAGGACACTCGGGGGAAATTCCTCCATGGGTCAAGGTGCCAGGTCGCAGAGGCAAAGTGCTTAAAGGCTTGGGTATAAGGCATGCTTCAAAGGTTCAGTTGAGAGCAACATGGAGCCGACATTAGGCCAAAGATGCAGAGATGCAAATGAGAATAGCAAGTCACGATGAAACCCCCTTCAATGTATTTTTCACGAGCCCAGAGTAGGCAGGCTCGATAGTTTTTTCACATTTAGAGGATCTAAAAAAACGTAAAAGAAGACTCCACTGGGGTACCTTTTTTGAAAATAGACTGGTCAGTTCGAAAAAGGGGTAAACTTGCACTGAAAAGACATCTATTCAGAACCATTTTAATGAGTGTGACACAGGCAATATCACTCGACAATCTTTTCATTTTTAAGGAGTCTGAAAAGAGATTAACTATGGACTCACAACCTTTTTCTAAATTTAGTCTCCTTAGCCCGAAAAAATATAAAATTTACTTAGGAGAACTCTCTCGGTGAGATGAATCTTCCAAGGTGTACCTTTTTCTTCCATAATCTATAGGCCAGAAAAAGGGGTAAACTCGTGCCAATAGATGTTCTTCTGGACCAATTTAACGAGTGTGAAGGAACAAGGTTACTCGTCGATCTTTTCAATTTTAAGGAGTCTGAAAAGATATTAACTATGGACTCTATGGGGGGGTGTTCTTCTGGACCAATTCAATGAGTGTGAAGGAAAAAGGTCACTCGGTGATCTTTTCAATTTTAAGGAGTATGAAAAGAGCTTAACTATGGACTCCGTGGGGTTCGTTTTTCATAAATTTAGTCCCTCTGGCCCGAAAAAGGGTTAAATGTATACCTGAGAATACTCTTCTAGAAAACCGAAGCTCCTAGAGTATACCTTTATTCGTACTATTGACCATCCGGACCGAAAAAGGGGTAAACTACCTTCGGACAGATGTGCCTTCAAGTTTGAGTTTGGTGAGCGTGAAGGACAACAAGATCGCTCAACAATATTTTCATGTTTAGAGAGTCTGAAAAGGGATTAAAGACTCCAGGGGGCTACGACTCATGTATGAAACTGGTTGAGGTAGAGCCCACTACTAGGCTCAGACCAAGAGTCTCTTCGATAGTCTACTTGGAAAGTCTCCCAAAAGGGAAGAAAACACAAACCTCGGTGTAAGTCCTCCCATGGTACAGAAACCGTAGTCATGGCTTCAAGGATAGCCTCATCTGAAGGCAATTCAAAATTCGAGAAATCACGCAAACGAGGGTCGACAGTCCCAAAGGGTGAATTAAAATGACCATATTCCATATAACGATGGAGGCTCTATCCAGGATTGGCAGATTCTATCAGCGAAGAATCACAAGAACGAGGGCTTGAGGATCTACAAACAATGAGATCAGACTCAGAAGGAGACTCGTGATCACTTGGACCAAGATAGGGAGGCAAGGGCTCCCATGCCCCCATTGGATAAACCAATGGATCAATTGTTGAGACCAAGTCTCAAGAAGGCAAACATGATTGCACAAGTTCCTGCTCATAAGCAATTGAACACCAAGGATAAGACGCCACATAATTAAACCGTGGTGGGTTAGAGTCTACACGAATACTAGGAACATATAAAGGGGTATCCTGAACTAACGCTGAATTAGGACGGTGATTATCAGATTCCAGCTGGTCGATAGTGACAATGCTTCCATTGTGAGGGAAATGCATCACCCGGAAGAGCGTAGACACCACAACGTTCATAGCATATACATAATCATGCGCGAGAAGCATATTAAAATCTAATGAGCCTTGCACCACTATAACATCGACAAGGACAATATTCCCACCTAATGAGATAGGCAACTGAGGAACAACCCCCAAATATTCACTAGGATGTCTGTCAAAAGCCAACAGCTCATGCGCAGCAGACACAAGCTTGGGATATCCCAGGACTTTCCAAACCGAGGATAAAATACTTGCAGAGGCTCCTTCATCCAAAATACATCAATAATTGTTTGTTGAATTAACTTCAAACCTTATTTGAAAAGGTGCAAAAGAAGGAAGACGAGGCTCATCAAGGTCATTCCAATCAAAGGAAATCATCCTAGGGCTTGGAGGGGGTGTGCTCGAAGTGAGAGGAATGCCCCCTTGTTCTGAAAGTACTGAACTGGAAATGCTAAAAACATAGTCGGTAGACACATCACTCCCCAAGAGAAGAGTGGGATCAGCCGAAGATTGAATAGGCATGACCACTTTGGTAGACTCGACACTCTCCAAGAGAAGAGCAGGTTCAGACGAAAACTGCATCGATGTGACCACTTTCTCAACCATTAGCTGAATAGGCTGCAAGACAACATGGTCTACGGGCACATCACCCCACAAAAGAGGAGTGGGATCAACCGAAGACTGTATCGACATGACCACTTTCTCAACCACTAGCTGAACAAGCTGTGAGAAAACCTCAGAAGACTCAGAATTAGAAGAGCTTGCAGACAGGGCATAAATGAGTAAGGTGATCTCCCTTGCAAAGCTTACAAGGGAACTTAGGCTTACACCCTATCTATCTAGGTTTCTCAACAGAACCAATGCCCCCAGCATGACTAGTAGTGGTTGGTTGCACATCTCCAACATGACTTGCAGAGGTTGGTGATGGGTCAATAACATGACTCACAGAGGTTGAGGAACTATCTCCAACATGACTTGGAGAGGTTGGTGATTGAACTCCAATATGACTTGCAGAGACTAGGTTCATGCCCCCAGCATGACTTGTAGCATTTGGGTGCTTTCCCCCAGCATGAGTTGCAATGATTGGGTGTTGGTCTTCAACATGACTTGCATAGGTTGACGACCTATCTCCAACATGACTTGCAGAGGTTGGTGATATATCACTCATATGACTCGCATTGATGAGGCTCGTGCCCCCAGCATGACTTGTAGAGGCTGGGTGTTGGTCTTCAACGTGACTTGCATAGGTTGTTGACCTATCTCCAACATGTTAATATTATGGTAGCTTCGGGAGGTATGGACCTCTATGATGACCTATGACGAGATTAGAATCCTCCGGAAGGAAGCAAAGAATTGAAGAAAACCCTAGACGGGTTGTCAGCTGAACAAATATATTTATATTGAATTTATTGATGGCTAGAAAGAGAAGTCGGCCCAGTTAGACTGGTCAGGTCGGCCCCAGTTAGACTGGCTAGTCCACTATAAATACAGGACACCAGTTTCATTATTACACACTCTCAGAATTGCAGAGCCAGTTGTGTGCACTGCAGTTGGCAGTTTTGTGCGCAGGTCTCTGGGGAAAGTGGTGCGCTAGTTCTGGGTGGAATCATCTGTTCAGTTTTGTTTCTATTCTTTTTCTTGGTGCATTTAGCCTCTCTTGGCTATAGATTATAGCCAGAATTCTCTTCTCGGTCAAGGTCAAGGTGCTCGGAGGGAGGCTTCGGCCTGTGGTTGGGAGACGAGGGTATCGTCGTGGTAAAACGAGCACACATTCCTTTATATTCTAACAGGTTATGGGCCCACACACCCTTCAGTCAGCCTAAAACGCTGGAAGGAAACAAAATCGCTAGGTATTGATCTCATTGAGGAACTGCCGCTAGGGTTACTAGCAGGAGCAGCTTCCAAAGAACTGCAGCTAGGGTTACTAGCATTAGCAGTTGCAGAAACCCTAATTCTCAGATCCGACACCTTGTGATGGAGCATCTCGCTCAAGGAGAAGAGATCCAGATGCGCCCTAACTCAACGCACCTATTGACTTTCTCAGAAGAGAGAAAAGACGCAGTTGAAGTTTTGGATCAAGGCATGACCAATTATCAGTCAACCGAAGACATGTGCGAAACAATCAGTCTCTTACATTACTCAGCACTTACCAGGACAATTAAAGACGATATGTGGATAATCGACAGTGGAGCTTCCAGGCACATGACGGGAGATCAAGCTAGACTCTCAGATCTAAATCAGAGAAAGACATCGTACAAAGTGGAGCTTGGAGACAAAATCACCTACCCCGTCGAAGGATTTGGACAAGCCTCAATCAAATTGGAATCAGGTAATCATGTTCACATAAGTAATGTTCTATATGTACCTGGTTTAGAAAAGAATCTTGTATCAATATCATGTTTAGAAGACAAAGGAAACCGAATAGCCTTCATAGATGAAAAGGTGTTATCATGGCATAAAGATTCCAGCATAGAAGATGCTAGGGTT
>ML807177.1:97300-120823 GCA_009831015.1 Picea engelmannii
ATATATATATATATATATATATATATATATATATATATATATATATATATATATATATATATATATATATATAACTTTAAATGATGTTATATTATGAAATATTAAACAAACAAAAACTTTATAAATTTTTAAATTTTGCAACATTTTATATTTGTTAAAATATCAAACCCTAAATGATGTTATATTATGATATACTGAACAACAAAACGTTATAAATTTTAAATTTTGCAATCATTTTATATTTGTTGAATACATTTGTTTTGAAAGTCTTGGTTATAAATTACATTTGTTTTGAAAGTCTTTGTTATAAATTTTTCACTAGGAGGATGTAAATCAAAAGTAGTATTCCATGTCAACGGAGATTGTGGAATGCATTATAAAGATGACTAATGTATTACAAAGTCTAGTGGAATGATGAACAATAAGGATATCTTGATATAGTGACAAGTAATAAAGGTAACACGGGTTAAATAGAAAGTTAAATTGACACAAGATTAGAGATCAATTATATTAATGTAACGTTATTTAAGTGGTGATAGTTGGTAATTGGAGAAATTAGATAGTGACCTAATAAAAAGACAGACATTTTAGTATTGATAATTTTATTTTATTAAATATTTATATTCTTTCTTTGTCTTTAGGATGATATGATCATCGTGAATATTATACATCCATGTGCACATTTACTTAGTGTCATTGTTGCATTGTTTTTTTTTTTTTTTTAAATAATTAATTTTTTGGAAATGAAAGTTAGATAGTTGAAAAATATTATTTATATGTTAAAATTATGTTGAAGTAGTAATACTTTATATTATTTAGGAGTAATAAAAAAATTTATAGCATTGATTTTATATTAATAATAAAAATAATTTATTTTTAAGGTGAGGATCAAGTTATACATTAATTGGTGTATGAGATTTTCTTGTTTGTGGGATAAGGGATCCTTTCTATACTTTTTTGGATTTGAATCTCTGTGATTTTGAAGGAGGAAAGACATGTTCTTAACCATTAGACTCACTTTGTCATATTTAAACGATATAGCTTAACCACCTTAACCATTAAAAAATATTATATATTGTAATAAGACATGTTGTAAATAAATATTATCAATGTCATTACAAAATTTATGTAAATATGTATTATCATTAGCATTGCAAAATTGATTATAAAATTTATTTTATATTTTCTCTTTTTGTCATTGTCTATGTGTACCTTAAACTAAAGAAAAATACAAAATAAAAAAATATATCTAAATCAATTGACCTTGATTCTTTAATTTGATTGACATAATGTTGATCTATTTACTAAATATGTTAATTAAATCTTAAATAAATAAACAATTGATATAGATAATACACAATATATTTATTATTAAAAATTTTAAGCAAAGAACTAATAAATTAAGAAATATCTTTATAATTATATTTAATTATTTACATCACAACACAATTTATATTATTTTATAATATAAATTAGTATTAATTAACTCATAGTAATACATTAATCAAACCTGAATTGATTTATACATGTAAATAGAAAGTCTAAAAATTATTAACGCATCTTTTAAATGAATATTTCTTTTGTTCTTGATGTGCTTTTATTGATAATAAAATAACGCACTAATGGAAGCATTTCATAATTTACCACAAGAAACGACAAAGGTACATAGAGATTTTTCATGATGGCAAACCCTCCATTCCAATAATGGGAGCATTTCATAATTTACCACAAGAAACGACAAAGGTACATAGAGATTTTTCATGATGGCAAACCCTCCATTCCAATATTGAAAGCTTTCTATTTTAAAATATTCTAAAACTAGCAAAGCCACTTAAGTTGTGGCTGACGAACGCCGATAGGCGATTAATGTGATTGAACAATGTATTATATATAGAATTATCAGTAATACAAGGAAGCACGATCCTTTTAATTTAAACCAATATGCAAAGTAAAACGATGGAAAAGAAAAAACACAAAACTTTGCATGTAGCTTCACGGATTCACCATTCATGGAACCTTACCAAGACTTTTTATCTGGTTGCTGGTATCTGGTTCAATAGAAACTAAGTTTACCTCTCCTCGTTCAAGACTGCGCCCCTCTTGGACAGGCACCAGCCTTCTTTTGCTCTCCACTGTGTTCTTCCTGGACATGCACCAGACTTTTTTTTGCAGATTATAGGTGAAGAGATTTGGAGCCACGTTTAGGGAGAGCAAGACTTTTAAACGCTTATGGGTGGGCAATCCAATATGAAACGTGATAGTTGAGTAAATCCAAAGGTTAATCATTTAAACGTGGCAATCATATGGTGCTATAGTAATTTCTTAATATGATTAGGTAAATGTTAGAAAGTAAACAGGGGTAACGTATGTATTAAAAAATACAAGGAAGTTATGAAGAGTAAATCACATTCATTGATTTTGGAGGACGACTAAGAATATGCCAGCATCTTCAATTGTTATTATACCTATTGGAGATGGGCACAATTAATGATCTTTTAATATTAAATTCTAATCTGATGGTTATGCATTGAAGATGCTGACATATTCTTAGTCGTCCTCCAAAATCAACGAGTCAGATTTATTGTTGATAACTTATTTGCATTTATAAATGCATCAGTTAACCTGATTACTTTTTAACATTTACCTAATCATATTAAGAAATTACTGTAACATCATATGATTGCCACGTTTAAATGATTAACTTTTGGAATTTTTCAACTGTCCAGTTTCTTCATGCATAGCCTGACGTTTTTACTGATTTTTTTTTAACCTGACATTTTTAGTGAGTTTTTTTTTAACGCAAGAGGTTTTTTTATCAGCCGTCTTTCAGCGAATTAACGGCTGTGCTAGTTTAGTCCAGAAGACTATTTTTTCTCATTATAACTTAGTTTAGATATTAATTTGTAAAGTTTTTTTTTTTTTTTATTCAAAAGATATATTCTACTTTTTGTGAATTTTGTCTTTTCATAAAATATATTCTACTTTTTGTGAATTCAAAAAATATATCCTCACAAAGCTGTTATAAATTATGTATTCAAACAAGATGGTTGAGATAATTTTATGGTATATTCATTTCTTAAGCTTTAATATCCATTCCGAAGCACTATATGCAGAGAAACAATTCCGCGTTCTAATTTACGAAACAAAACAAATCCAATATTATCATATGCAGAAAAACAATTCCGCGTTCTAATTTATAAAACAAAACAAATCCAATTTTATTGATCAATCCATCGGCCAAGTAAGTCTCCATGAAAACATGAGTATAAATTTAATGTAAAGCAATTTAACAAATCCAAAATTTTATCAATCAATCCATCTGCCATACAAGTATCCAACAAAGCATGAGTAATGGATGTATTTTTATTTCTATGAAAGTAATGGATGTATTGAAAATATTACTGGGCACATGTACAATTGCTCTCTGGATTATACACATTATTTCACCACAGGCCAGCCGCCTTGACGTCACGGCAACTGATATCTGAGATCTGTATATAGCATCGACGAATGAGCAGAACGTCTTCTACGGAAGATTTATTGGCATGCAATGAACAAGACGGTAGTAAGAACGAGACTGAAACTGAAAGTGAGAGCCAGTGTTTTCAATGGTGGCGGGGAATCGGAATGCCTCATGTGGTGGTGGTGGGGATGGTCTCCTGTGTTGCATTTCTGGTCTCCTGTGTTGCACTTCTGTGGTGGTGGGGATGGTCTCCTGTGTTGCACTTCTGGTCTCCAGAATATTCAGCGCTGCTACAACGCTCACCGACTGAGACGGACAGATGAGAGGTAGAGGTAGTACTGCAAGTACAAGTGCAAGTGCATATGACTTCGTCCATTTTCTTGGAGCTAATTTCTTCGTTTACTTTCAGAGAAGCATTTGAGGCTACTTCATCACACGGAGACGGAGCAGGAGCAGGAGCAGGCAGCACTTGTGCGGTGGAGTCCTCCTGGTGCCTACTAGTTTCCCATATTTTCTCAATATCATTTTCCGGCGGAGTCACAGATGCATTCTGGATTGGATAAGAGCAGAGCGGTAATCGGTTCGATTGGGCAAAAAAATCGCCGAGCGGTTCGGGTTCCCAAGAAGCAGTGGCCATCGCGTCCGGGGCTTTCCAGAACGCACAAACGGACAATACATCGACAGCGGTAGGGTTGAGAAAGGCGGTGAGTCCATGAGCGGCAAAGCGGTTGTCGTAATAGAGATCAGGGAAGGAGACGGCCGCATTGTTCACCATGAGCGCGTCGTCCTCGTCCTCCTCCTCGTCTGGGGTAAAGGTCGTAACTGTAAGGCTCCGGTTCCGTAGAAGCGTGTCGAGGTGTGCGCCGTCTGGGAGACTGCTGAGATTGTCATACGACAACTTGACGTTGGCAATATGGTACTTGACGGCGTCCATGTAGTCTCGCGACGATTTGGAAGCCAAATCCAAGGCCTCTAGAGCTGCGTCAGGCGGAGCGAAGAATGTGTACGAATCTCCAGAGGAAAGGAGGGATTGAATATCGACCATCTCAAGGGCGTTGGCGAAGATATGGTACCCCGACCCTCTCAGCACGCTGATCACCGACTGGATCTCGTCCTTCTCTGGAAGTAAATGATCATCAGCCAGCGCATTCATATGAAAGAATGCGAGGAGCAGGAACAGCAGAAATAAGAGAAATAGTATCACACGAAGCTTAAGCAATAGCAGGTATTCCATCGTCATCGCCGTCTCCGGTGAACTGAAATGAATGCGAGGGCTATCTTCTTCTTTTTTCCTCGTCCTTCCTTCTTTTTCTTGTTGCTGCAGAGCAAGAACAGTGGAAGATGGCAGATCTTGTAGGTGTTTCGCGTACGTATATGCTTCCATATTTATTGATTTGAATTCAAATTTAAAAGGAAGTAAGAGTCCGTTGTGAATGAGGTTGACGGAAAACGGCCGAGGCCTTGTCGAGTGCTCTAAATGATTGTGACTGATGTTGACGGCAAACGGCCAAGGCCTTGTCGAGTGGTCTGAACTGAAACCTCTCGTAAGGCGATTCTTGAATTAAGGTGTTCCTTTCGAACATATTTATTTAACAAGATATTTACGCCGAAAAAAGTATACTTATTGGAGATGGGTACAATTCATTATTTTTTAATCTAAAATTTTAATTTGATGGTTAACAATTGAAGATGTTGACATGAATGTGATTTACTTTTTATAACTTCTTTGTATTTTTGAATGCATCAGTGAATTTGTTTACTTTTTAACATTTACCTAATCATATTAAGAAATTACTGTACCACCATATGATTGCCGCGTTTAACTGATTAACCTTTGAAATTACCACATTTAAAATTAACTTTTAAATTCCTCAATTCTATGTTTGTTTCAACTTCACCAACCACTTTGTAACCGTTCTAATTACATTGACATTCATTTATATCATTAAATATTTATATTTAAAAGATTAATTTTAATTATAATTTAAAAATAACTAATCAAAAAAAGTTTAAACAAAAAGAAGTGAGATGATATAGCTTCTATCCATAATGATATAGCTTGTACTGACCCTTCAAACATAATGATGTATTAGGACCAAGACCATACTCGATACCTAAAAAGCGGTACCAAGACCATTCGAATGCCGCAAAATCACACAATGTAATGTGCGTCAGTGCGATCCAGCTATGTTCACACAATTAGAGTGGTCGCAAGTTCTCAAAATGTCATCTGAATCTTAGGCAAGATTTTAGAACCAGTCTTTGAACCCGTCTTTGTATAGGAAAATATTAAAAATAAAATCTCTGATAAAATTTGAATGATGGTTTTCTATGGTTCATAAACTAGGTGGACACTTATTTTGTTTATTTATTTTCTTTTCTTTTTGATTATGAACACTTAATTATATATTTCAAAACTTCAACTTATGAAAGGGAGGCCTAGCGAAGTCACCCTATACCCTATAGAGTTTTTGTGAACATATAGAATCAACTCAAGAAGGAGGAGAGATCTAAACTAACTTTTGGCCCTAATCAGTTTGGAAACTAAATTGGATATCAAATCTATCAAATAGGAAATCAATAAGCTAATCAAGTTGAATCATGACCGTAACAAAAGAGTCAACCTCATAATTTTTTATATAAAAGAAGAGGAAAGAGGAGGACATGCTAGCAATAGTAAAAGAAGAACTAAAAAATAAACCACAAATTGAAACAACCAAAAAGGCTAGGAAAAATAATCAAGCATAAAGATAGGTGACATACTTAACTTATTAAATCTATAAGCTTTAAAAGGTCGGAATATTTATAAGACCTTCCAAAATTTCCAAAATTTATTGTTAGGGATAAAGACTAAATGATAATAATAAATAGAAATTTGGGACAAATAAAATTCCAAAGAATTCCAAGTAATGGACCAATTGAGTCTCAATGGACGTTAATCATCATTATCATCATATACATCTTTTTATATAGTAATTTCACTAAAAATGTGGTATGTTAATATATAGTAATATTCACTTATGTCCTTCAATATAATTATTTTTATACAGTAATTATTATTAAGTTACCATTTTTTAAAATTTAGTTTTGTAAATGTAGTATGTCAATATGGAGTTGTACTTATGGACCTAACCCCCCAAGTAGGTAGAATAATATATTTCCATGTAATAAATGTCAATATTAATAAGGCCTAGCAATAAGGAGGAATAAGTCTAATGTAAGAAGACCTAATAGAAGCTTCAGCTTCTAGAAGGATCTTCCTCTAGATGGTTCTTTTGATAGACATATTTAATATAAATAGGAGTCGAGGGTATGAGAACTTTTGTCTTGGATATTATTGTAATAGAGTTCTTCTCTCTTGGAGGTTGCCCCTTAGAAGAGACAAGTGAACACTTCTCTCAATAATCAAAGTGCTCTCTCTGGTGTTGTTCTGCTTATATTATTGTTCATTTTCCATTTCTAGCTAATTATTTTTGCTCTGCATACTATTTTGTATCTGGAATATTACAAGTGGTATCAGAGCACCTTCCTCAATAGAAAATTTTGGGTTATTTTTTTCAAGGTAGAGACATATTCCAATGTATTTAAGCTACAAAAATATGTCGTTATGCGCATAAACCCGTGGTCGAGGATTCATACACGTAGGAAATACAAGTGGTACTTAAGCGCACATTTGTTGGCCACCCTTGTAACCCCTATTGGTACCCCTTCAAGTGGTAGCACATCAGACAACACCTGTATACAGATCAACCTAGATCTCCTGAAGCCCTCCATAGATAAACTGATCAGACGCCTGACTTCTTTAGTGCCACCGAGAACAACACTCGGGAAAATATTCTCCAGTATATGGATAGTCGGGTGGTATGACTAAGGGCATTGTCTAGCCTCCTTAGTTGGTGCCCTAAGATATTGGGGCGAGTACTATTGTTGGACCCCGCATATATATTAGAGAGCTATAGCACAGGGAAAACCCTTATCTGTAGAACCCTTGAATACCCTAACCTTTGGGACAGAAACAAAAACAAAACATACAAGATCTATTTTCGCGCAACTATGTCTCCTGCATTCGAGTTGCGAAATTACTACACATTTCTTCATGTTAATCATTTGGGGATTTCATCACTGCAGTATTCTTCAGATCGGATTATAACTCCGCAGGAGTAAAAAAAAAAAGTCTGGATCCTGTTGGCACCATTATTTGAGACCTATTCCATTAGATTTCTCTCTTCTCCCTTATCGCAGGCATACCTATCATTTTTCAACACTTCTTTTTTTCTCATGGACCTGACCCCCTTCCAACACCCTTATCTAGACTTTACCCCATTGGATTCACCTCGTTGCCCTGATCGTTGTGATACACTTCACCCATAACCCATTTTTTGTGTGGTCCCACCCACCCCTTTTCGTATTCCCTCATCATCATGGCCCATACCCGTAGCCAAGACTTGGAAGCTCGCTTCAATACCTTACACTCTAATTTCACAGAAACCCAACAAGAAGTGAGATAATTCATTGGCAATATTTTCACCATCAATAAAAACATCCATTCCTCCATCGTCGCCTCAATTGAGGAACTCAATCAAGAGCTCAAACAAGACATTACTACCCAACTTGAATCTGTCACTACGATGATCTACGCCATGCTTGTTTTTAAGTTCTACAATGTTGGAGCACTTTCCATTCAACTCGCTGATTGAAATTGGCTTAGATCCTCTCATTTCCTCCACAAACATTCGAGGCAGGTCTTGTTATGTTCGCCAAAGGAAAATCAACAGATTTCCCTTCATCTCCACTAATGGACATCGGATCCCGGGCCATTAACTTTGTTGAAGCAAGTTAGAGAACTTTATTCAAACTATGTCGAGTGCATCAGAGCAGTTTCGATCAATTTTTTTGATGAGCTTCGAAGTCGTTGGCTCTATCTTTGTCGATGTGATGACTTAGAAAAAATTCAAAATAATTACGACAATCGCTTCGGAAAACTTCTTATTAAATTTTTCAATCACGTTGGTAGACTTATTATTAACTTTGTTGACCACGTTCGCCTACTTATTATTAACTTTATTGGCGGTTTCAGTGAATTTAGTCTTAACTCTTTCGATCAAAATCTAATTCCTTCTCTTTGTTTTCTTCGGTTGGTCGAGTGAAGTGGGGTTTTCATTTAATGTATCTTGCAACCAAAGAAAAGGAAAATTAAGGTATATGGAAGTTCAATGACTACCTCCTCCTATGTTTTTCAAAGCCAATTGATGCCAAATAACAAGAAAAATGCCTCTTTACATTATCATTTTAACAAGTTTAACAAGGTAAAGTCAAATAATTTCATAAATTTAAATTATTCGAATTTAAACATTAAACCTTTAAAATGAATTGTAAACATAATTGTTTTACTCGTATCAATTTTTCCTGGAGGCGAGAAACCAATAATGTAGACCTGTGCTACCGATGTTGAAGGAACATTTTAAGTCTTCATAGCTTTCTAATTTTTCCTCTGAATGAGGTGTCATCTTTTGTGGTGTGAAGAATGTGGAGAGGCACTTCTGGTGAGTCGGATAACCATTTCATACAAACATTTCATCTATGTAACAACCAAAGTGAAAAGTTCGGGCGAGAAACCATCGGTGATTCATTCTATCACTTTTAGGCATCAGATTCCAATTATGTGAGTTGTGTTAGAATTGCAACACCTGAAATCATACAACTAGATTGTTTCAAGGGTGAAAATTTCACTTTGAAAAGCACCGAAAAAATGAGCTCAAAGGCATTTTTTAATGGAAGTTCAGGTCTCGCTTTTGCTAATGCTTCACCCAAATTAGATTACATTAGTTGTTATACCATCTATTCTATATAGGCTTTAAGTTTTTCCATAGAATATTGGTTAATGTGTCAGTAGTATAAAGTTATAAATCCACCAAGATAGCAAACTGACGTTCGAAGTGCTTAGTATTGTCTAGAAGCTAAAAGGACCAAATTTCTCCTGAGTTTTGTTTCAGAGCTAGCGTAAGACCAATAGGTTCTATGGTTAAGCCATATGATGTTAGACGATACTTTCACAATCACAGTTTAGCTGTAGAACCAAGAAACATAAAACAAACAAGTCGATGTGGTATGTGAATGCAAGTTTCTAGTGATATGGAGCAGTTTGATAATGGTTGCAATATGGAGTAGGTTAGGCATAGTAGGAAATAAGTGGTTAATGATCTAATTAGGAGTGGAAATCTTATTCATTTGGAATGTAATCAGATTTACTGATGAGCACAACAAGAAGGATCTGAGCTGTGAGGAGGATGAAATAGGCCTCAAGGCGAAGGTCAACCTTGTTGATTGGGTCAACATTGACGAGAGGGAGAAGATCACCATTGATGCACTTGGCGACGACAATGAGTTGACATTGTTCTGATGACGTGTCTAGGACAGGCGAGGGAAACTTACCAACATGAAATTTGTCGGTGATGAAGAGGAAAACTTCATCAATATGCTGGGCAACAAAGCAAAAGAGAGGGGTGTTGTTGATATGCGGTGTATTGGTGAAAGTTAAATGGGTTAGTTGATGAAAGGCATGCTCTTAGGGAAGATAATATCATGAACACTATGAATGTGTCAGCGTTGGTCATGCGCACTTTGTTGATGACAAGAAGATCGACGGGTTGAAGCGATCTAAGGATAAATTGCAAATGATAAGGCAGGGAGAGCAGGAGGAAAACTTGGGTGTTGTCATTCATATGATAAATAGGGTGTGAAGGTTCCAGTAGGGATATTTGGAGGGGGCATTAATTTCTTGTCTTAGACAGATGCTAAGAGAAGGGAATTGAGTGGTTATTGTTCACACACAATAGTGCCATTTAACAATGCTTCCTGTGAGTGTGCAATGGAATAACCATAACCAAATGGAATCGTCATTCAATGAATTAGAGGAGAACCATAAGTGAAACATTGACACATGATATCCAGGGTATTCATGACTCTTACCTTTGAATTTTGGTATATCTGAAGGCAGTTTGGTAGGAACCAGAGGCCAATTAGAGTTATGAAAAATTGGATTGTTCATTAACTTAGACAAATATGGAAAATGAACATTTTCTAGAAAAGGAAACCTAGGTTATGAAATTAAGGAGGGAAACACAAGATTAACTAACCCTGAGTTTGTATCCTGAAAAGATGATCTTGGATTGAAGATGGCACCATGCTTCTAGGAAGAGTATGCGGATGGGAAAAAGTTTTGTACAAAACCATGTTGGCCCTGGTTAATTGGAGGAAATCCTCCACTGATCTAGTTCCTGAATGAAAAAATAGGATTTCCCCCTACTGACCCACCTTGTGAAGGAAAAGGTCCTTGCATCGGGGTATTCTGATTGAGAAAGGGGTTTCCCCCTTGCAACATCCTTTGCAAGGAAGAATAACCTTGCATGGGATTCCATTGACCATGGAATGGGTTTCCCCTTACTGGCACCATAGACGAAGTGAAAGTATTACTCATGAAACCACCAATTAGTGTGAAAAGATTCAAAGTACATGGCATGCTATTGGATCGAAGTCCACTACCCATAGAACCACCCCATCTTGTGAAACGGTTAGGTTTGAAAGACAGGAACAACCCACTCCCAATAAAAGGAAATGACAGAGAAATATAACCTCCGCCCCAAGGAATAGTTTGGTAAGGGAGAGATGAACTCCCCACACCAACATTGGAAATTTGGGATAGTGACTGGGAACCAGTCAAGGAGATTTGCATGCTCATTGTTGGCATGCCAAATGGAAAATCATTGGTTTTCGAAGGGAATGACATAACTGCACTCAAAGGATGAGTAGAACCAATGATTGACCGGATAGAGTCATCGATGGAGGCGGGTATGGTGGATTGCACCACACTCATCATTATGTTAGAGACACTAGGAGGAATAATTCCTCCTATGACGATTGCTAACATGGGAGTTGTTGGGACTCCCAACATAGGCACTTATGAATTTCCTTCCATTATGTCTCATCGAAGAGGGATATTGTTAGTTATGTTTGATCTAGGAGATGGAATTCACACAAAAACTAGAGTGTGAGGTCCAGTTAATTATAGGGTTGAATGGTTGAGCAAATTCCTCAGCTCCAAGATCTAATATGGCGACTATCTCTAGAGTATAAGTGTTAGTTTCTGCAAGTTCCATATTTACGATCTCAAAAAGACTAGTTATTACAAAAGTTCTTGATTGGTCGAATCTATGCCTAAGAGGAGGTGGAGGATTGACCTCTACTTCTTATTTGGTATGAATACCTTGAAGTCTCCTTGATCGACAAGGTGGTTGGTCAACCAATGTGGTTTTCTATCTCTAGGTGACTACCCACACCTTCCTAAGCAATATGTGATCACAAACATACCACTAAAAAAGGCTTTAAGAGAAACAAAAATCACAAACAACTTTTCCAATATCCCGACTCAGGTGGATTAGGTGGAAAAAGGGACAAGTTTATTTATTCCCATGCATTGGAGAACAAATGAGTGAAAAGCAGTTATCTCAACCTCCATTGATTAGCCTTATTCAATGCAAACACCCACGCTTCGTGGGGCACCTATTGGTTGTGGAGTTTGATTATATTTTTTATTCAGAGGTTTGTTTCAGCCGTGCTTGGACCCCATTACCTAACGGTGGTGTGGTGGGGCTTTCCCCCCCACAACTATTGCTAGGGGAGTCCAGGGGGGGAAACGATAATTTTTGTAGCTCCCCTGGGGGGGATTCAGGGGAAACACCCCTGAAGCGGAATTTTGGGAAAAATTGTCTTGTAAAATATTATAATTTCATAGTCAATATGGATCGTTCATTATAAGGTCACAGATCTGATGGTAGAAGTTATTTTTGGTATTTTTTTCCCTAGAATGAAACCCTATTTTATGAGGGAATTGTATTCCAGTTGGGTTTTATTGTGAATATTTTATTCTGAGAGAGGAGACTGCGAGAGAAAGAAGAAGAAGTTATAATGAGTGTGTTGTAGGTTTTACCCTTTCATTTGTTGGATAATAATAAAGGAAGGACCTGGAAATTTCTCTGGTGAATGTAGTCGACACTGGGTGAATGACGTATATTTGTGTCTCTATTGTATTGTGTATCTTCTATGTTTTATTTTTGAATTTGTTTTATTTTATTTCTCCACGATCCTGTTTTTCTAACAACACCCTTCAGTGGTACTGAAAAGTGTGATATGGAATCTGCCCCAAGTACCATAGGAAACCACTCGTAGTCACCTCTGAGATCCTTAGGAAAAGAAACTGAGGTCACCAACTTACAATTAGTGTTTGGGGGGTACAGTCAACAGTCGGAATTGAACGTATGGGCAGGGTAGATAATCCTGAAGCCTTGAAAGTGTTTCCTCTCACGAAGGTAAGAGAATTGTCGAAACCTATGATATACTATCTTTCCACTATACTTAGTTAAGCCTAAGAGGGGTTATCTTCTTGAATCTCCTTTGCACGACCTCACATTTGACTCTTGTGTCAGAGGATCTTCCCGACTATACTTATACAAAATTAGATTCTTCACACCCTATCTCAAACTCCTAAGTTTGTTTTTGGCCTTGGAGAAATTAAGTCTCCAACCTAAACCAAGGCCCTAGCCTAAACGTTTTTGTTTACCCTTTAAATAAAATCAAAATATCTAATTGATTTTAGTTAGCCTTCATTTTACAGATTCTTATTTACCCAACAAGGGTGTGGATTGAAACTAAATGATTTTTGATGGACTCAATAGGAAAACACTTTAAGAACACAAATGAAAGATGTAGTTTCTTTACATGTGCTTTATTCACTGAAAAACAAGTGTAAGAATGCTTCAAAATTCAATAAACACAAACTCTTTCCTTTTAATATGCAAAGAATGCAATTTTTCTTTTAGATGCAATGCATTTACTAATGCAAGAAAACTAACAAGATTGGGATTATTTTTGTAGAAGCTCTAGAAACAAAATATTGGTTTTCCTTTTTTTTTAAAGGTACAAAAGTAAAGAAAGAGAGAAAATGTGTGTATGATGAACTTTTCTTTTTCAGATGTAAATGCAAAAAAAGAAAGGGGAAAAAATTCGCAAACAAACACACGTTCTTACACTTTTTATTTTTACAACACAAGAAAACAAGAAAGAAAAGGAGAAGAAAGGTTGCAAACAAATGACTAGACACCCCAAGAACACTACAGGAGCATGAAATAGAGTGCAACGAACACCCCATAGACCTTTTTGAAATGATAACTATAAAAATCCAAAAACAAACTTGATTAAATGAGAAATCTATAAAATATTTTGAACTTTTCTTATAATATTGCGCGCAAAGGAAACTAATTCTGAAACCTAAAAACCATTATGACGATCTGGCAAGACCCGGAAAGATTCCCCAAAGTCACAACCCCAACCTCCATAGTCCAGGAAAAGGTCAAAACCCCCTTCATATAACATGTATGTGACTGTCGAATGGATAGGTTGCATATGTACGTGAATTTTACTAGAGAAAATCACATATGTAAGTGACTTTACTAAGGTAAACCCGCAGACACCCTTAAAAATCCTCTCTAACTGAGAGAGGAGGGTCCAGAGGACTCAACAAAGATTGTATAAATTCAGAAAAGGATAAAAAAAGGATCAAAGCACAGAAAAAAAGTTTCAAAAGAAATGAAAAAACAAGCACCCTTAATGACCCAAAAATGGAGACTCCCCAGTATGGTCGCCATTTCTGTTATGAAAATCTAAGTCCTATGGATTTGGGTCAGGAACACAACAAAACAATGCCCTTAAATGACTCCTCTCAACCTCTAATTAGACAATCAATTAGAAATAAATTCCTTGAATAACTAACTTTTAGAACAAAGGAAGAAGGGCATACCTAGAGCCCTATGTCTGAAGTAGATCTTGCTTGAAATCTTTCCCTCCATAAATCCTTGAAGATGATGTTCTAAAAATCTTGCAATCAAGGAAGTATGCTACTACAAGAAAGAAGTTACCACAAACTCAAAATATAATCAATTAAAATTCTTTGTTACATTCAAGATAGGATGCATATAATATCATTGAAGTCATGATTTAACGCAAAGAATCAGACGAAAATGAAAGTTCTTTTATTGATAACAACAAAAGGGGTTGGTTACAACCTGTAACTGTAGTGGCACGATCCTGAAACCAAGATCCAAGTTCCTCTACCCGAGGCCTGAGATGATGAAGTATACCTTTGAACTTTTGTGTCCTGATGGGATAAAGAGGAACAAAAATCTTGAAAATAAGGGTTTTCAGAGGGGGAATACAATCTCATAAATCTAGGGAAATGGGGGCTTGCAGGGATATTAGAAAACACACAACATAAGCTTGCATCTCTTTCATGATGTCTTTCCTCCATACCAAGGCTCTCTTTCATACTCCCTTTTGCTAATTGGAGTAGTTATGCCCAGGATATAGGAGGTAGGGAACCTAGGCAACCCATCAACTCCTCCAAACACGTCAGGAATTATATTTTTTTGAGCCAAATAAACATCTAGGCGAGTTGCTAACTAGAAAGTCCCATGTGCACGTGGGTTTCTTTAAGGAGTTCCACATATATCTTGAAAATGGGATTTTTCATATAATTTTAGGGAGGAAAAGGGGGCTTCAACTCCTGCAAATAGTGAAAGGGTTGTAAATGAGGCCAAGGAGTCATTATGACATTATATGGTGGAAAATGATTCTATAACAATTATATGCAGAGTTTTGTGTACGTCAAAGACTATGACGAAGGCATGGGTTGAAGACTTTGGACTATGTCCATTTTGGTGGGGGGGGGCATTATTTATTATTTTTAATTTTTATTTAATTTATTTATTTTTGTATTTTTATTTTATTTATTATTTTTAATTTAATTTTTGTATTTTTATTATTTGATTTTATTTAGTTCTAGTCTCGGGTAGGTGGGAGGGGGATAATTATTATTATTTTATTACTTTTGTTTTAGTAATTTTTATCATTTTTAATTTCTACATTTTATTTATTTTTATTTTTAGGGAGTAATTACATTAATTTAATTTTAATTTTCATATATATTAGAAGTAGTTTTATTAATTTTGTTTGTAATTAATGTAGATTAATTGTAATTAGTTTTGTTATTTTTTTATTATTTCCCTAATTTTTAGGAGGGAAATTAGCTAAAATTATATAACAAGCCATAGGTCCTATGTGTTCCCAGGTTCTTATTCAAACTATCTATAGGGGATAAAACCATTTAAATCACTAAGTGTTGAAATCTCTCATGCATGTGGGATTATTGTTTGCAAATTAAGGACCAATGACCCAGATTCACCCACATGCATGGTTGACGATTGTTGAGCGACATTTTTCAAATGAGAATAACTTGGGCTCCAGGTGTCAGAATTGATCCCATGATACCTCATTGGAAATTTATTGGATAGAGAAATGCAATGGTATAGGTATACAAGCCAAAAAGGTGATTAAAGATGCCAGAAAACACAAAAAAACAACAGACCACAGATTTGGGGAAACAAATGGCTTTGTCAGCCTCAAACAACCATATTTAGGGCTATGGACAACGAAATCAGGCCTAGGATGGCTCACTAAAAATATGGAAGAGAGAAGAATGAGATGGGATTGCAAGTGTTTGTAGATACTAAGTGGAAATTGTCCAAAAATGAAAAACACAGAAGGAACCCAAATTTAGTTGAAGAACGAGCTATGGTATGTTCAAACAATCATATCTCAAGCTATAGGAAACAAAATTGGACCAATAATAGCTCAATGGGAAGATGAGACAGAGGAGAAGAATATAAAAAGATATTAATCAGTAGGAAAATACCATAAATTTTTAAATTCTAACCTTGTACAATATATACTGCAAATAGATATTCAGTAAAAGAACAGAAAAGATACAATGGAAAATACAAACATTACACAGATATTTTTCCCCTCGAAACCCAAACCAGGAAAACCAACATATTCTATATGCATTCATATATTTTACATTGTTTACAATACAATATACATATAGGATCCAATAGCATCCAAAACCCTAATCCAATGACCTGGATTAGTCCAAAACCCTAATTCCTTAACCAGAAATAGAAAACCATCGACAAAAACCATGTGTCGAAAAACCACCTAAATATGTGACACATTTCCCGAGGCATGTGACACGTTTCCCGAGGCATAATTTTTTTTCCTTTTTTATCATTTTTTCCTTGAGTAGCTATTGTATCCTAAATTTATGGATCTTGACTCCTTTAATTTAGGAGTTAAGGAAAACCATCTAAAACCTCTATGTAAAGATATGGAGGGTGCCTTTTGAGGGGGAATCGTTTATGGATCATCCCATGGTGGATCCCTTTATGGGGTTGGAGAGAGAGAGATCAAATGTAGTCCTTCTGGTGTCTATAGAAATGTGACAAATTTGTGAGAATATTTCAACCCTTTAAAAGGAAGGATAATCAAGTGATTTGTATTCCAAGAAGATCCAGATACATAGCCATACTAGTGAACTTCGTTAACAACTCAGTGATCTATTTCCTTATGTGTTGATTGCATATCTCATGTTTCCTTATATATATTATTTCCATAGTTATGATCCTTTAATGCATTAAGTGATGACATGTGAGATTAATTAGCATATTCACCAAGTTATATTCAATTTGAATTCAAGCCTTCATAACTACACTTTTTCCACCTTTTATGTAATCAAGTTTAATAGATCCCCAAACATAAATATGATCTTTATTAAGTGACATAGAACCAAAACAATATTGGTATCATTGTCACCATGTTTTCAGATCAAATGGTATCAGAGCGAGATTGATAGGGATTGCAGGGGTTGAAGACATCACTGAAGAGGGAATTCACTAATTTTGGAGTGTATGTTGGTAAAATTTAGATTTCTCTCTCAGTATTTACATGTTTTCAACAATTTCAGTTGTGTTGGAAACTTGATTCCAAGACACACCAAAGGGTATTTTTTTCTCTCAATATTCATCTCTATTTAGAAGATATCCATCCCGTAAGATCAAGATTTTGTACAGCCACAGGATAACCAGTCACTAAATGCATATTGCGGGAAGAACACAAAATTGATTTGAGAAAATGATAGGGAATTGGAAATATCTTTAATAGGAGGATAAAATCCCTCTAAAAATCCACTACAAAAATCAACATTGAAAGAGAAAACTGCATTGAAATAATTCTCCCAAAAAGGGGAAAGTGACCACTCCAAACTTCAAACACAATCCACGACCTTTATAGAGAATTTTAGAGGGCCCATAGTAGCTTATTTTGATTTTTGTTTTTTGTTTTTTTATCTCAAATGGGTATTTTATGGAATTCGATTTCATTTCCTAGTTCTTGAGATATCGTTGTTTGAAGCCATATACTTCTATAGAGAATATGCTCCTATGCCCCTTCTGTAGAGAATATGTAGAGAATCAGAGATTGTGAATTTAATTACAAGCCATTAAATAATCTCTAACAAAGTTCCAAAGTGATGAAGGCTTAGCAAAGCCATCCCCCACACCTGATCTAGAATTGGTAACCAAGGTAAACAATACTTCTTTAGTTTCATGTTCTTCTCATTATGATGATGATTTTGGTGCTTTTGAAAAGAACACTACAAGCATTGGCTTGAAGCTAATGAAGAAGATTTGATGCAAAGGAAGAGGAATTGGAGATAATTTACATGGAATTGTAAATCCCATCAAAGTGGTGGAATTACCTCGATATGAAGGATTGGACTATGTCATAAGGGAGGTTGGAAAATGTTGCAAAACCACCAATGAAAAAAAATCCAAAACCACGGAGTCAAGAAAGTCCTAAAATGAAAATTATGACTCAATGTAGGCTGAGAGCACATCATACCATTCTGATGATCGTTATTGTGATCCATCTCCAAAGGGAGATGAATATTACAAAGGAGAAACTGAGGAAAGATCTGCTCACTAGACCTGCACTAGAGACAACCAAGCAATGTATGAAAAGTCTCATTATTATAATGTTCCTTTTGATTATAAAAATATTTTCAATGCAAAGAAAATTTTATGGCATATAACACCATGTACACTTTCCATGTTGAATAACCATGTTGTTGCCAAGTGTTGGTAAATAATGGCCTTGTACAGGAAGATTATGGAAACCGAGAAGAAGCCAAGACATGAAGACCCCTCTCGACATGAGGATAAAAAGGAGGGCATGCAAACCTGGGTAAGGGGGAACCATTTCACCCATTGCAATAAGGGTGGACATCAGGAAGCCACATGTTGGACACTCCATCTAGATCTACGTCCAAAGAAGGATAGAAAGTTGGGCAAGCGCCTGTGAAGGAACCAACCAACAAAGAAGCTCAGAAAGGAAGCCAACTACATGAAAAGATACAACTTGAGAGGGAGAACCTATTCATGTTGTTTACTGAAAGAATGGGTAAATTTTTTGAATTAGTTGAGAGTGGCCATTATTGTAAATCACTTGTTTCTTCTAATACCGCATAGTAGGGAACATTTGTAAAAGTGATGAGATGTATAACATCACTCATTTATGCAACATAGTGATATTTAGGCCTTTTGAGAAAACAAAGAAGGACCTTGGATAACCTTTTTGAATAACTAAGCCATGGGGCTCCAAAATACATCAAAAATAAAAGACAGACTTATTAGTGTTGTGTATGTTGAGTTTGAGCCACAAATTGAGTGCCTTGGCATGAAAACCAATGTAAGATTTATGCATTTATGGTTTTGTCTTGTTTTTGAAATTTGCAAAAGGATGAATGTATGTTGAAAATTCCAGTGGTATTTTAGTTTTACAACAAGGTATAAATATCTGATTTAATGCAGGAAATTCATTGTATAAGACTTTACATGCAAACAAGGTGGTACGATGTTGATAAGGCCATTTTGACACTTCGTCAGAAAGTAGCCATGTTTATAGTCAAAAGTCTCATAATTGTGAAATGAATATGATGATCATGAGTATGCTTGAATATGAGTAGCAGATTCAAAGAGGACCTTTGCCACTAATTGTGATAGATTCCATTTCATGCCACATGATTGTGAGAAATCACCCTTCATTAGAAGAGATCGTCTCTTGGTAGGAGAGACATTTCCACTTGTTTTTTGAGAACTTATCCATTTATATTATCATAAGAGATCATCTATTTGCAGGAGAGATATTTCCACTTATTTTGTGAGAACTTATCCCTTTGTATTATCAAAGGAGATCATCCCTTTGTAAGGATATACATTACCACATGCTTGTCAGAAACAAGCCATTTGCATTGTAAAAGGTTGATTATCCACTCTTAAGTGATGATGAGAGTGAGAGACATTTTCCTTATTCCTAAACCATTGTAATGGGTCCTGAGCTCATTGGGTTTCTGATCATGTAATGTTCATCAATTTCTTCGTAAATTGAAAATTATTTTGTACGTTATACTGAGGAACCTTAAAATTCCTAAAGAAGGAAGAGAAGACAAGCAGGGGTTAATATCACTCATTGAGCAAAATAAACTTATACAACTTTTGATGGGGTTCGTTCTTAATGAGAGAAAAATAATAAAAGGTGGTTTTCCTCCTCTTTTCTTTTGTAAGCCAAAACAAGAGAAGAAAAGATTATATCCACACATTTAGATTCTCATATTTTGGGTTTTTACAAAAAGCTTGCATAATCTCCCACCACAGAAATGAACAAATATTTAGTAATAAATATTCTTCGTTTCTCTGTTGTTCCTTCAACAAAGATTGAAATTAGATTGATCCCTTTTTTTTTCCGATCATATAGCAGAAGAATAAATTGGCTCATCACTTGATTGAAAGGAATTGAATGAAGTTATTGAGTCATTGTATTTGTATGAATTTTATCTTCTAATTAATATGAATATAGAAGAGAATATCAAAAAGAGATTTTGATAATACCTTACCCTTCAAAGAAGGGTAAGGACTTATTTATTTTTCACTTTCGCATATAGTATTCCCCGTAGTAAGTGAATTTACCCTACTATTGGGATGACCCTGATCTGGAATATGAACCATAGAAAAAGATACCTAGTATACCAATCACAATAATACCATTTACAGTACCTATCAACCAAAGATTGATCCTTCCAGTGGTATCGACCATTTCTCTTACTCCCTTTCACATTTTCTTAAGTGGCCATGCTAGAGACATAAACAATCATAGTATAGATAATTATGAGTATTAGATCTCTTCGAATGGAGTGATAATATTCTCATTGTTCCTAATTGAACAAATAATTAGAGAATGGAACAACAAATACAAAAATTATTAGCAACCCCCAGTAGAGACTGGTACGATTCAATTCAACATTTTGGTTGTTCGGGTTCAATTATGTCATATATACATACTTCCTCTTCCTTTAGTATATAGTTTATCATTGGATGAATTGCATTACCATCATTGATCCTGAGAAAAAAACTGTAGGGACAACTAGCCCGTGAATGGCCAACCATATAACTGTAAAAAATGGATAAGTTCTATCTATAGTAATTAGTGCCTCCTAAAAATATCTAGTAAATTCATCGAGTTTCTCTAATTGATCAAAACATCCAGTTATTAATGGAACCTCTTGTCGACATTTTTTGAAATACTCATTCGGTCGGGGGCTCCCGAACACATCGTAAGCCAAACACATGCTGACAAATAACCAACCTGCAATGAATAGAGAAGGTATGGTAATGCTATGGATAACTGAGTATCTAATACTAGTAATAATGTCAACAAAGGAGCGTTCTCCTGTATTCCCAGACATGATCAACTCCATATATTATTGTAAATTCAGTCAAGGGGAAATTGATCCCATGAAAGATAGAGATCAGGAAATGGAAAACTACTGATATATTCTCCAATCCTTGTTTTATTGTCAATGTTATACCAAGGGTATCTTTGAAGTCTCTTGGACCAGTATAGCTATCTTTCTTCTGACACAACAATAAAATTTTGATGAGTATCAAGAAGGAACAAAATAGAAAGATTCTATTCCTCCCAACAGTGATTCCATCTATGTTTGATGGACTAAATCCCAATAGGAATAAGAGAATATTTCATGTTCTGAGGTCCGGGTGTAAGTAACCCCCTCAATCAATGTTGTAACAATTGCATAGACCATGGAAATTTTCGATTGGAATTATCTTCTACATACATGTGGCAGTAGAACCGAAAAAAGGATGAGTGTCGCTTGCAAAGGGTATCAATCACTATCGGTACAACTAATCCAGAATATGATACTTTTACCCCTTCCTTTTTTCATTCCGACATGACATTATGTCCATGTAGATGATTCCAGTTTTTCAGATTGCACAGGGACCATTGTTGAGTGAGATACATTGTTTTTCCTAGGCCTATTTTTGGCAATCATTATAAACTTGTCCATGAGTATTTTATAAACTCTTGGAAAGTATGGTATTTCTCTAAAATTTTGATCATGTATTTTTAGCTATAGATTTTCATTGATGCAAGTGTCAACATCGAGATCCCCATTCTAAATTAAAAAGGTGAAGGAGAAGAAGGGTGCAACCTTTTTAGATAAATTTGTTACACATATCAAAGAATCAACTACATATTTGCATTGGTGCAAGTGTTGGCATCGACATCGTCATTCCAAAGTACAAAGGTGAAGGAGATAAGGGTGTGTCCTTTCAGAGACATGTGTTATTCATATCAAGGAATCAACTATATATTTTCATTGATGCAAGTGTTGGCATCGACATCCTCATTCTGAAGTACAAAGGTGAAGGAGAAGAAGGGTGCAACCTTTCAAGACATTTGCTATGCAGATCAAGGAATCAACTGCAGATTTGCATTGATGCAAGTGTTGGCATCGTCATCTTCATTCTGAAGTATGAAGGTGAAGGAGAAGAAGGATGTGGCCTTTCATAAACATTTTTTTATGTAGATTAAGAAGCAGGGAAGTGCATCGTGGAGTGTAAGACACTTCCTAGAAATTGGTTGCAGATATTCAAGATACAGTTCCTCTCTATACTTTTGGAGGACAAAAAGCGATTTTATGGGGAGTTTTGATCTAGGAGGATCTCCACATGTAAAATTCCTACTTTTCACACCATGGGATAAATCATTAAAAAGTTTGATGATAGGTGACAAAGTTTAAAATAAATAATTAATGCTCCTAAATGAATTATTTAAAATGTAAAAATGATTAATACATTAATGGGTGTGATAAACTCATTTATTAGTCATGCACATTGGAAAAATGATTAATTCTTAAAGTGAGTTTGATAATATCATGTATTATTCATTTAATTGTAAAAATAGGAAATTAGTTGGGTGAGAAATCCAACTCTCAAATTAGTTTCCTAATTTTAAGGGGAAATTAGTTTTATGTGATAAACCAACTCACAAAATAGCTTTCTAGTCTCAAGGAGGAAGTCAAGGGTCTCATGAGTTGACTTGGACTCTTCCTCACTTTATTACTAGTGGATTCCTAGTCTTAAGGAGGAAGTTAAGGGTCTTTATCATTTTTGTACATGAGTAGTTATTGGATACTAAATTTATGGATCTTGTCTCCTTGAATTAAGGAGTTGAGGAAAACTATATAAAAAATTCTATGTAAAGCTATGGAGGAGGACTTTTGAGGGAGGAATATTTTATAGATCATTTGATGGTGGATCCCTTTATGGAGTTGGAGAGAGAGCTCAAATGTAGTCCTTCTAGTGTCTGAAGAAATGTGCCACATTTGTGAGAAGATTTTAGCCCTTTCAAAGGAAGGATAATAAAGCGATTTGTATTCCATGTGGATCCAAAGATGTAGACATACTATTGAACTCCATTAGCAACTCGATGATCTCTTTCCTTATGTGTTGATTGTTTATATCTTGTTTCCTTATGTATATTATTTCTGCAGTTATGGTCCTTTAATGCAATAAGTGATGACATATGAGATTAATTAGCATATTCACCAAGTTATATTCAATTTGGATTCAAGCCTTCATAAGTACATATTTCCACATTTTATGCAAGCAAGTTCAATAGATATGTAAATATAAATATGACCTTTATTAAGTGGCATAGAAACAAAACAAGATTTGTATCAGTGTCACCTCTCTCTCTCT
>ML807178.1:0-31994 GCA_009831015.1 Picea engelmannii
GTATTTATCATCCTGCTACCCTTACTAACATCCTTGAAAATGTAATGGAAATACCATAAGTGGCTGGGACCACCCCTCTTTTTATGAAGATTTGAGATCTTGTAAGATTGTGCATATCTTGTATTTTCTTGATATTAGTGTAGTTGAATTAGGTCATTCCTACTAGTATTTGCATGGGTGATGGCTAGATTGAGGTGCATATAATTTGTGGTTAATTGGTTCATTGTCATGAGATATTTTGCACCGTGTTTTGCATTCCTTGTCAAGGGCAATGTGGGCATTGAAAGCAACTATAAATTCGATGACTTATAACCATATTAATATTGTTAAAATTCATGTTTTATAATTCCTCCGTGCAACATTATTAAGGTAACATTTTACATCTAACACACAAATATGTAATCAAAATAGACATGTCCATAAAAACCCTTATTAACAAGTCATTGATTTTCATTCCCTACTTTGTGATCCTTCTACAATCACAAGGTTAACATGGACATTGGTTTTTAAGTTTCTCTACATTTGTTTGAAAGGAATTGCAACTAATATAAGGTGCATTGAATCCCCATACACAAATTTTGTATTATGTCTTTCCATTTGACACACTCGTATTATTGTGTGAATGTGTACACACATGGATACATATAAGCATTATTGTTGATGTTGGGGCTAATTTGTGAGCATAATGACTACTTAAAATAATATATGGGAATCTTCCTCAGTTTTCTTAAAAAATACAAGGAAAACTATCCATTTTATAATGGAATATTATTTTGAATATTGTGTAAGCATTTCTTTAAAAAAAAAAATGGATAAATAGGCATGTCGTAAATACTTAATGTGATTATGTATAACAAAAATTTTCTGCTAGTCATAATAGTGGTTGGTAACTCAAAGGGACCCATCCAAAATCAAACCTTTTCCAAACTAGAATGGGGGTTCTCATGGTGACTAATGCCTTGAAGCAATTCATTCATATTGAATAAGATAAATCACTACATTATCGTGTGTGTGTGTGTGTGTGTGTGTGTGTTTTCTAAAGAAATTTATGATATAAAACAAAAAAGAATGGCATTGATCATGTTGTACTTGCTAGAACCTCGCCAAGCTTTGCTTCACTGAAAAACATTCATCCCCCAACTCTACCAACCCCTCATCCCCCTAAAGAAAAAAACATAACTTAAAAACAAAGGAAACAACAATTAAAAAAATAAATCTTTTCTCCAAGATGGGTTATTTTCCCTTGTGCTGACTCCACCATTTAATTTTTTCTTTTGAGGTGTAGGTTACATTGTCAATCCACTTTTTTGTATTGAATCTTGTACATATTGCAGCGGTTCGGTTTGGGTAATGGGCATCGAGGAGAGGGAAAGATGGTCGAGGGATGGGAAAGTGGGGAGGATGGGTGGGTTAGGGTGATGAGGTTGTTCATGGGTTGGGGGATTTGTTATAATTATTTATTTTTGTTTAATAATTTAATTTTTGTTTTTTATATATTTAAAAAAAATTGTGTGTGTGTGTGTGTGTTTTAAAATTTGCTTGTGTGTTTGCTTTAAATTGTTTTTTTAATTTTATTTTCTTTAAATTGGAAGGATGAGGGAGTGAAAAAGGTAGAGGAGGGGGAAAGAAAAGGGGATAATGGTGGGTGGGTGTAGTCCCTCGACGCTACATCAACTAAATCGACAAGAATATCCTAAAGAAGTGGGGCCCTAGATATTGAGTTATTACATTTCTATTGTAATATCAGTGTTGTCATTATTTTTCGACTAGACCCTTTAATTGTATTTGCATCCTTTTTCTCCTATATATACAAAGGAGACCTAGTTTTAGAGAGCATCTCATCTTATGCATTTATTATATTGTAAAAGGAGGTTGCCCCCTCAAAGAGACTTCTCATTCATTCTTCTATATAATTCTCAAGGTTTATAGTTACTTCTCTTTCTATTTTTATGCTATTTGGGTGTTTGTTGCATAGCATTTGGTATCAGAGCATGTGATTGTTGGGTTTGGCTCCTTCAAATGAGTCATCTTGGTATTTTTTATATAACTTTATTTTTTGGTAGTTTCAAACTATGAAATGTTTGGGAAATTGAGGAGACAAAGTGAAGTACCTATGGTCATTTTTTTTTTGGTTCAGTATACTTTTAGAGATATAGGTTCTAGAAATTAGGGTTTCTGACTAGTCCTAAAATTAGTCTCAAGCAAGTAATTTTGGTATTTTTGCTATAAATTGTTTTTTTTGGATGTTTCAAATAGTGGTTTTTTTGGGATATTGAGGAGACATATCGAAGAACCTGTGGTAAAAATTTCAGTTTTTGTTTCATATAACTTTCAGAAATACAAGATGTGGAAATTAGGGTTTTTTATTAGTCCTAAAACGAGTCTCAAACATGTTTTCTTGGTAAAATTGTCATATCTGAAGGTGGAAAATTCCAAATTGAGTGCCACTAGCTTCATTGGAAAGAAGATATAACATAGTGTTTGAGGTCCAATATTAAAAGTAGATATGAAAAATTGGACATGTGACCGGTCATACGAGTTTTTTCTCTTGAAAGGGACAAAAACAACAAGTTTTGGGAAAGTTACCATAACCAAGGAAAATTTTAAGGGAGAAATTTCACCCATAGGAAAAATTAGAGGGTTCCAAATTTTGATTAGCCAGTTTTTTTGTGTTGTAATATTTTTTTATCATTCACCTACAATTTATTTAAAAAACAATTATGTATAGAGAGTTAGCCCATGATTATTTATGAGGGAAAGGGAAAATTTTATTTTTCACCCCTTAAATTTAAGTTTCAACCTTCCATTTGCCTGATTTCTAGAAAAATGAGGATTTATGGTAATTATTTATCCCTCCATGTTTGGTATATATCGAGCTTCATTCTTTCATTCACCCCAATTTTGTGATATGGGAACATTTGCAACCTTCCATTCATTCGATTTCCAAAAAAATGGGGACTTCTAGTAGCGATTTTTCCCATCCCATTTGGTATATATCGGGCTTCATGCTTTCATTTGCCCCAATTTCATGGTATGTGAATTGGGTATTTGAATTTATCAGTACGATTTATTGGTGGATTTTGAAGGGTATTCAGATCATTGTTAGTCCATTAAAGGTTCATTATTTTGGATGGCACCTAAAGCAATCAAAGGTGATGAGTATAGACGAACTACTGATATTTGGAGTGTGGGATGCATTGTTCTTGAAATGTTCACTGCTTCATAAGTTATTCTCTCACATACCTTTCCAAAATAAAATCAATTCACATGTTGTGCCAATGTATTCAACATGTTTTTAAAAGTTAAGTCATTTGCATACACCCTTGGACAAAAATGGATAATGCCTGGCCTACCATCTTTCATATTGTGTAATTCAACAATGGTACTCCCTTACCAAATGACATATCTGATGTGGTTAAATATTTTCTTGGAAAATGATTTCAATCTAATCCTAAAGAGAACCCAACTATCGCTAAGGTAAGATATTTTAAATTCCCAACCTAGAATATGAATATGTATTGAATTAAATTGTATAGTTTCCTTTCACATCGATTTTACATAGTGTCACAAAATCGTATTGCTTCTTTAAAGATATCACGCATGTTACATTTATGATTAGAAATTAATAGCATTATACTAATACAAGTCTGAAAAGTAACTTGTTCTGTAAAAATTGTGTATAGCTTATAAGACACCCATTTATGTAGATGGATATCGCATGAAAGGGTAATCATGCATAGTAAGCATTGAGAGTCGAGAATAGTTGTTAGATATCATGTATCTAAAAAGGGTCACAATTGTGTAATATTGTGAATATACATGTTTGAAATGCTTGTTATACTTCTACATTTGTTATATTTCAAATTAGTATGGTTGAGAGTTTCAAGTAGGAAAATTACTTGGAAAGAACTTGTGAAATCCATAGATGGTTGTTATTTTGGGAAGAAATGATAGACATTGGGATTTTAGTAGCATGAAAAGTAATTTTTTATATCTCGATAAATGTAATTTTTTGTAGGTCAATTTGTGTGAAAGTATTATGCTTACTCATATCACTACTTGTATTTTTTTCCTATGATTTAACAATGTATTTTTTACTATGTACTTAGTTGTAAGTCAATTTGTGAGAAAATACTACACATAGTCATAGCGCAACTTGTATTGTTTTTCCTATAATCTAACAATCTATTTCTTATTATAGTATTTTGGTACTAAACCATTGAGTAATGAACCATTAAGAACATCAAAGAAGACAAATTAAGTTGGGATTTAAAGATAAAGTTGACAATGGGAAAGAAAAATTATCCAATTTTGACCTAAGGTGGGTATTTATACTATTATCACAATGAGACTCCCATGCTATAATACTAAGTCTTAGACTTAATAAGAGGGGGACTGTAAAGGATCACACTAAGTGTCCCCACCTTAACATGCTTTGTCATCAAATCATGGGAAATGCACAACATTTCCGATGTAGTTTTTAGTCTCTCAAGTAACATATTTGGTGGAGAGACCTTTCCATTTGATAAATTTGATGTAGTTTTTAGCCTCCCGAGGAGCACATTTGGCAGAGTGTCCAACATTGCACAATTATTCTTGAAATTAAGGATTCATTCTAATTGGAGGAAAACTTTTATTTCTTCATTTCTAATTGGTAACTCAATTGGTGTGCCAATGAGAAAGCCAACCTTTTTCTTTAGAATGTATCAAGGGATATAATTGAGAGCATAGGATACTTCATCTAATTTTCTTATTTTCTGATATGGGCCTGAAAGATGCAACAAGAGCTTGTATTTTCCCTATTGTTTGTGATTTTCTTTCTTGTGTGGTTGGAGTTGAAAATAGACCCAATCCTTGATATGAGAGTGGGTGTCCACTGCATATTGATATACAAACGACTTTATCATGTTTTGAGCAATAGTGTAAGCCTTCTTGAGTTCTATTGAAATTCATGTTGTATTTATTATGAAGTGTTATATGTTGCAAGGGACTTGGATGGAGTTTGTAAAAGGTCAATCATGGAAGAAGGGGGATACCCATAGAAAGGCATAAATGGACACATGCAAATTGTGAAATGATAACATATATTTTATCGGTATTCTATTAAGGTAAGTGGAGCTATTGAGACCATTTTTTATGATTATTCCAAACAACATTCAATACATTCTTGAAGAAATTTGTTCATGATTTTTGTTTGGCCATCTATTGAGGGTGATAAACTATGGACATCTTGAATGCAGTGCCAATCTAAAATTTACCTATGAAATTGGGATTCCTTGATCCATAAATGGGGGATTTATATCCCACTTGCTTCAATAATATAGATCCTATGCAGACGTATTTTTTTTATCTCTCTTTCATACTTGTACATATGACTTTATCCGTAGAAAGTACAATAGGCCTTTGTTCCTATTTCTCTGTACAAGGATATGTGTTCTTCTGATGGCTACAAGGCATGGTATTTATGCAATCTCGGGTCTGGATGATTGGTTGGATCCTTTCACCGTGTAACTTGCACACAAGAAAACATATGAAAATGCAATAGAAAATTCGTGTTCCCACTGAGCCAACCAATGATGGGTCTCTAACTCTAACACTGGGAATTTTGTATAACCCAACTTTCCAGTATTCCAATTAGGTCTCTTCAAGAGATTTATGGAAATGTTTTGTGGAATCCAAATCTACTTACAACCCCTCTTCCCTCTGCCTTTAAATTGTCATTGTTGGGAGCTATAGACACTAATTAGTAAGGATATGACAATGTGCTAAGAAGTATGCTCTATATATAGTTTCTTACTAAATCAAGAGTGAACTTTTATCTAGACCAAGAACTCTACTCTCATTGGTTATTTCTCTCTTCTTTATATTTGAAAATTCTGAGAGGCATAAATATTGACTAACTAGAATTTTCCAGTCCTTCAATACTATTGGAGGCATTCAATTCTTCGACATGATTGGAGGAATTCCTCTCTTCTCCACCATTGCTATGTGTGTCAATCTCCAAACAAGGAAAGCACAATCTTTTGCTTATTCTAAATTGATAAATTACAACGTGCCATGGAATTCCCTCCAGAATCACATTTCTTCCCTCCCTAAAAATTCAAGATAATTTCTTTAGTAAGAACTTGAAAATGTGAAGGTCAAATCCTACTTCCATCTATTGCAACTGGTGTACAAATCCATTTCAATTTTCCTCTCATTCACTTTACTTCATTGGAAATAGGAGAGGGTGATCATGTATCAAATATTGTTGACACAATCACGTTCACAATAGAAAACAACTAGTATTTCAAGTCGTCCCTCAAACAGATTGTTTAGGCCATCCATCAAACAAATTGTTGCAATAATATGTGCAAAATGGGACCTCAAAATTTTACACAGATCTAGGCTAACCACTAGGAATAAAACAACAAATTTTTTTCATGAATAATTACATAAATTACTATAGATACTTACCAAAAAAATAAGGGACTCATACCAAATTTATGAATTAACTTCCAAGGGATGCTACAAACAACATAATAGATGAAAATTTTGATAATTTTATTGTTGAGGAATTGGTGGAGTTGTTGGAAAGGGTGGTTTGTTGTAGAATCCATTCATTTCTTTCACATGAGAATAAATAAGAAAAACTCCAATGTCTTGATAGGAGAGACATTATCTTGGCTAGGAAAAAATTTCAATGCTTGATTTAATGAGAAATACAACAATTTGTGGCTTAAGTTAATATATTGAATTCCAGATACAAAACTCCATTGAAACATACAACCAAGAAGAAGGTATAACCTAGGTATGGATTGAGTCGCCCAAGCAAAACAAAAGTTGACCCGGGTAAGTGAAATTCCCAGGTAGAGCCCAACAATCTAAAAAAAAAAAGAAAAGAGGAAAAAGAGATAGATACCAGGGAATGGAATTAGCAACCTAGCTAGAAAGAAGCAACAACTCTTTTATTTCAACCATATATTTCCAATATCAAACTAAATCCTATAATTTCCATCATAAAGCTATTAATGCACTTCATTTACACATAGAGAATGAATTATCACACCATAACATAACCAGACATTAATTTAACATGAACAAGAACAACATCCAACACAACAATCAATGAATGAACTCAAGAATTTTTACCTTGGAAACCCAAATGGGAACACCAACTTTGAATGAAGCTCAATTTCTTCATTTCGACAATTTATTTTACAATGCTTTCATGACTCTCTAAGTATATTCCTCTCTTTTCCAGCAAAAATCCCTTTGAGAGTGAAATTAATGAAAAAAATAGGGAGAACCCTTCACTTCGCATTCCTTGACCTTCTCTCCTATTATATTTTTCTAATTTCATTTAATTCTCCATTTTTTGTATCATTTTCATTTTTGTCTTATTCAAATTTTACATTTGCATTGTTCTATATAGTTTTATAACCCTTCTTAATTGTCGAATTGGCTTGCAAGTACTGATTCCTATTCCCATTCATTGGTATGGATCCATTTTGGATCACACCTCCCCATTAAGAGGCTTTTTGGTCTCCAAAAACTCAAGGAAACCAATTTGGATCAATGTGCCTTCAGTCTAGAACATGGCTATAAATATTTTCCTAGATACAACTATGTCTTTGGTTTGTGGCTCTATCTACTAGATCTGGTCCTCGTTATGGCTCTAGCTCTGTATGTTGTCTCACTTGTTGCCATAATACAAAATTCTACTAACTGACTCTCATCTATAAGCAATCTTTAAATTTGAAATCTGGACTCAACATTCATTCCCATATCTCTCTCATTCTTAGAGGTAGTCCATATTGACAATAATGAAGGTAATTCGAATGCAGGTCTTCTTGTTCAGTGTGATCCCAACACATTTTCGTTAAGAAAAAATTCCATGAGGGAAGTGTGGTTGCATTCATCTTCTAGGATCAGTTGTTTCCCTTCATGGAAATGACTCTTTAGTGTTTTCACATTCTTACAATCACTCTTGGAGTTCTCCAAAACACCCCCAAGGTCATTTACCTTCATGCACAAATATCTAACACGTCTCCAATAAGGGGTTCTTCGTATGCAATGCAATATCAAAAACAAGAACTGGACATTGATGCAAATTACTAGTACTTGAGTTATCATCCAATTGAAGATGTATTTTTGGAAGTACTAATCTATGTAAAGACTATCCTTCTTACTAATCTATTTTTGGATCGAAACAAAAAACTAGAAAATATTGAATACAAAATTGGTAGTTTCATGCTAAATGTTAGAACAAACAAAAAATAGAGAATCCATTGCTTATGTAAGAATGTGGGAAAGTGGAATTAAAAGGGGAATGCATGAAATTTGACTTAAAAAGGGGACTCCTAAAGGAAATTAGAATACAATAATAGATATTTTGGGTTTGAAAAACTTACAAAAATTGTTGGGGAATAGGGTGGAACCTGGTGCGAAACATATAGAAAATTATGTAGATAATCGAAGAGGGAATAAAATTTTGAAGACAAAAGTGGTGTCTAAAGACACCGTTACAACACTTAAGCACAATGCACTGTGATCAAAACATCACAATGCATATTGGAAATTAATATCACCATGATGATAATGACCCACGGGGTCTGTTATTTATCTCCTTGAGATCTAACTAAATTCCATGAAATCGAAAGGATCTTGTCCACATATAATCGTTGGTTGTTAGAGTTGAATCCGTCAAATCCATGTTGTCTAGTCATATCAACAAGGATGCTCGACTCAACTGTCCATGTGTCCAACTCATTGTCGATTAATGGGTTGTTTGATCCATCGCTCGACTATATTCAACTGTTGGTCATTGTCTGATCGACATATTTTTCAACTACTTGATCGACTGATGTAGAGATCAGTTCGATCGCTCGACCAATTGTATCGATATGTAGGTCGATTTCTTGACTGAATGATTCTAGGAGAACTCTGATGAACCATCAAGGCTTGATGTTCCAACAACCCCCATTTTACACACCAAAATGTCACACTTGAGTTTCACAAGTGTCACAAAGTGACATATGCACCTTGTTAAGTGTTGCATGCACTGTTGCAAGTGTTGTATGAATCTTACCAAGAGTCACATTCATTTTTATGAGTGTCACAACCCCTTGACACCATGAAAACATTTGCCACAATCCCTAAGTCATGTTGGAAGAACAAGCCCCATCATTTGAGAATCAAAACATACCTTTTCCTTGGAAATTTTGACCATTTTGGGGAATTTATGAAGGGTGGCGTCCCCCTATACATGTTGGTGGAGTGCCACTTCATGTGTTGGTGCCCTCTTTCCATGGTAGGAGAGCGCCACTTTATAGGATGGTGCCCTGTGTTCAAATCTAGGGAGTGTCAGTCTTTTTAGAGGGAATCATGGGATCCTCCACCTATTTCTAAGGGCCAAATATCTCGATTGTGTTTGATCCCTATGTTATGGATTCATCTTAGGATCAGATCCAAAACTTAAGGATCCATATCCTCAAGCATATCCTTCATTTTCTCATGGTGTTTGCATCTCTCAAAGCCTATATATTGAAGGTATTTCCAAGGTGAAGGGGGGGACAATTGAGGTATCAAACCTTTGATCTTGGGAGAAGCATCGACATTTTGATGTCAAAATTCATGCAAGGGCTGGAAGAGGAGAGCTTGGAGAATATTTTTTCATCATCAAGCATGCTTTGTAAGTGACTTCTTTGGCTTTCCAATTAATGATAACTTGGCTTATTCCCTTCAAGTTCATGTGTTCTACATTTGCTTGTCTATTTTCATTTCAGTCTTCATATATAGATCTGTGTTGTTTAATCATACAGATTAGGAGGAAGATTTCCTTTTCTAGTCTTTGCAGGACTTCCATTGCATTGAGGAGCTTGGAGATCAAGTCTAAGGATTGGAGCAGTGAGGACAAACATCACAACAAGGTATGACACATTATTCTTCTCTCTTGCTTGATTGATTGAGTTATATATATAGGGATGTCAGAAACCATTTGTTTACTTCTATCTTTGGACCAAAGATGGGGGTCTTGGTTCAAAGAAGATCTTATCCTGTCCACAGGGTAAGATTTCTCACAACAGAAAAATGGTGACTCCACTAGGGATGGACTTTGACTAGACTTTCCTTTGTTTCATCTTAGATCCTTTATTGTGATTAGATATTTCTTTTTTTATGATTTTTTCTGATTTATTTCTTCTTCCATATTCCTCATTGAAGAGTTTACAAAGCCATTGACTGAGTCTCTACTGAGTTTGAGTTGTTAGAAGTCATTTTTTTTTATTTTTCAGAAACTGGAACTCCCCTGGAGTGTATACCAGGGCACAATTAACTGATTGGCGCTCCCCTAAGACTGCTAGAGGATGCCATGGCACTCTGTCTCTTTTATTACAGGGGTGTCAATATCATCTTTTAGGTGGATTTTCCTATTTCTTCCTTGTTCTTCTCAGTCTGATTTTGAGAGGCATTTTTCTCAGAGTCTCTTGATTGTCTTTGACTTATTTTTATTAAGAATTTGACATTTATCACTCATTTTCATTTCCTTCTTTGAGTTTGTAATTATCTCCTAGTTGTGATCCCCTTGGGTTAACAATATCCCTTGGTTCATCCTATATTTAAGTTCTCTGATCTTCATCTCGTAAAGATTTCAGATTTCTTGATTGTTTAGGAGTTTTCACCAACTAGAGTTTGCAAAGGTTGTTTGGTTTTGAGTCTTTCTTGTCTTCATTGAAACATATCGCTTTTATTAATGATTAGGAATCTCTTGTTTGTCACAACCCAGTCTTGAATATTGTTTATTTTTTCTCATGTTTTGAGGATTTTCATGAGTATTTGTCTGCTTTCTCCTTTGCATTTTTCGAGCCCTTGATTGAACAAGTCATCTCGCATTTGTTTTCTTCCAATTCTCACCTTTTTTTAGTGCTCTTTGTTTAATTGTTTGTTTGCCTCATATTTATTTGTGCCATACATAGATCTCTTTCATTCCATTTTAAAGTTAAGAAGAGAAAAAATTTGCATATCTCCTTGCATACATAATCAAACAAAGAAAATTTTTGCATTCTTTAGGAAATCTGTTTTGGTACACTTTTGAAAAAGAGTTATTGTTGCATGTAAATTTCAGTTTTCAGAAACATTCCTTGGTATTTTGGCATTATATTGATCCCGTAAATTAAAAGTTCCATCATCTTTTGTGCTTGATTGTGTTAAAAAGAATATAACTCATCTCCTTCCCATACATAAAATTCATTGAAAAGAACGAATTGCATCTCATTCTTCTGCATTCTATTGGAGTCAAGTCTCTCTCACATCATCAGTTTCATCTTCGTGAACCTATTGACTAAAAATCCATTAAAATCAACCACACACTAATAAAATCAATCAGAACATTTTTTGGTTTTATCACACCAACAATAGCACAATATTAGGGTCTTTGGACTAGGAAAAGTGAGTAAATAATTCAAGACTACTAAACAGACTATAGATCACTAAAGAGTGAACAAATCCAACTTTCGTATAAGAATAGATGAGAACCCCCTCTCACACAAGGGCCAAACAAAAGGTCACGTGTGGAAGAGTAGTGAATATTACCCCTCCAAATCTTGGCCAATCGTAGTGGAAAGATCGTATATTGGGGGTCCTTCCTGAAGTGTCACTGACTCATTTGGTCTTGGTACTTCATGAACTCTGAATACGTTCAGGGTCCTCTGGAGTCTACTGGTCCACTTTTCCTCAGTCCTCTGGAAGAATTTTGGACTTTGATATCCTACCCATACATTTGGTCCCAACTGTTGATTTTACCCACCCGAAGGCTGACTGCAAGTTGGTAACCTTAGTGGAATTTCCTAGGTATCTATATAGGTGACTGTGGGGGGATTCCCATGGTACCTGGGGAAGACATCGTATTGCACTCTCAGTACCCTTGGAGGGTGACCCCATGAAAGTGAGGGTTGCTTGCACCAAGAAGGGTTGTTACGTGGAGTTCAAGGTAACTTCTTCTCATTTCTTCATTGACATCTTGAAATCTTGTCTTCAAAAGATCCTTGAATCTATTTTTTCTTGCTTGATTTCTTTTAGTTTTCTTAGGAGTGTGTTTCTATGGATTTTTTATTTGACCTTCAGATCATATATTTCACAGTATACAAGGTATGGAACCTGATTTTCTGGAACCTCAACATAATGTTTCTTATGAAGGAATGATCAAAGATCAACCTTCTGAAACCAGGAGCGTCGCTCTTGGAAGTGGCCAACACATTGAAGAACCGATCACAACCTTCGTAGAAATCCTTGCATATTACGTGAATCCTCTTTTTACTAATCCAATTAGCCTACCACTCATTTATCCACCATCCACAAAATATTTTGATGCCTATTCTTCTTATAGATTACATCTCAGTTCCACCACTACATAATCTTTTGGTGTGGACCCATCATCTTTTGGTTTTCCTAAAGGACTTGGGAATTTATCTTGTTCCACAACTCCTGTAATTGATACTATTGGTGATTCATCTTTACCAGAAACATCGATGACCCAATTAACCCTGAATCAACCATTTGCACATACATCTCCCTTTGCACATGGGTCGGGTATTATTCTTGTTTCACTATTTCAAGACATGAACACACCAAGTTCTTTAATTGGTCGTACAATTGGTCAAATGGCCAGCAGTCAATTCATTCACACAACCACGATCACACAAGCTACTTAGCCTCCATCTCAACCATTGTAGATGAGTGCACCCTACATTGGAGGTCAATCTTCAATGGGAGGCCAACCTTTAGTTGGGGGGGAACCTTCAGCTGGAGGGAAATTTTTCACTGGGGAGAAACCTATGTGGTTACAATATAAAAAATATTGGGGGAAAGCTACTCCTGCAAGTTATTCTATCCCTACAACCATTGGCATGTATCATGTACATCCATGTCCAAGAGTTTCTAACCCTTTGTGAGGTCAACCTAATCCGGTGGGAAATCCTCTGCAAGGAACTTTTCCCTATCAATCCGTAAACCTCATGATTCTGACGTAATAGTCCCTTCAGACGCAGTACATGGGTGGAAAATTAGGACAACCATTACATGGGTGGAAAACCTGGGAATCTACCATACATGGGAGGACCATCTAGTTTTCCCATCTCGCTGCAACCTGGATTTGGTCCTACTGGTGTTTCCATGCCATATGGTTATCACCATTATCCACACGTTAACCGACAACTTCCATTATTGGCTATGTTAGATCTACCAGATCTATCACATTTGACAAACTATCCCATTCAACATGCCCCGTTTTGGCCCACCATCCCTGAAATTACCATCTAACATCCCAAAATTTGACGAAAAACCTGGGGAAGATCCTAACAATCATGTTATGACTTTCCATTTATGGTGTTCTTCCAACTCTTTGATGGACAATTCCATTCGTCTAAGAATTTTTCAGAGAACAATTACAGTTGTCACAGCCAAATGGTAAATTGATTTGTCGGGTAACTCCTTTGTTGGCTTTAATTATCTTTGCATGGATTTCCTAATGCATTTTCAGTTGCTTATATGGTATGAGACCGGTACATAAATTTTGACCTCACTCTGGCAATCTTCTTCCATGCACATATCTGATCATATTCATGAGTGGAGATGATGGAGATGGTTGATTAAAGCTCCAATTCTAGACCAACTCCTCGTGGATTGATTTACAAAGTCACTCTTGCCTCCCATCGCACGTGATGTTTCTATGAGAAACATTGTTACTGAGGAGAAGGATATTATTCGTGCACAATATTTGGACTTGGTGTATTCTCATTCCATCACACTTTATGATTTGATCCCTAACGCTCCTTGTCTGTCGAACGATCCATCAAGACCTGCTCTAGAACCAAGTTTCATTTCAAACACCACAACTACTTCTGCTCCTGATCAAACCTCTGAGGTGAATGTAGTGCAATCCACTTTATCTCAACAACTAGGAGGTAAGAAGAAAAAAAAGGGTAAATCCAAGAAATATTTTGACCAACAGGATACTATAGAGACTGTTGATACTCAACCAAATAGGAAGGCTTGGTTTCCTTGCATGATTTGTGAGGAAGACCACTATACAAAATACTTCCCTTATCATGAGGTTGTCGCTAAATTTCTGAAGGGTACCTCCCAACCTATTCAACAACAATGTCTGGTTGCACAAAATCTCGTCCCTCTGCAAGGAAGTGACCTAGGTCATTCCCACCATGGGGATGATTCCACGAGTGGATATGAGGTGTACATGTTTAATAAAGTTAATGTAACAACTCAATAAAATACTTATGAAACTCCTCCAGGTGATCATACTAATGGAAAGGTTGTCAATCATCCCTCCACATCCACTCCTCCTCCATCTTCCACTCTTCTTCAGATTGAGAAGCCAATTTATGATGCAATGTTACGCTCGCCAAAGAGCGCCATTCGAAAAGCGACATTTAATCCAAATACTCATTTTTCCCGAAACTATAACATCGTTGAAGATTTGGCGCAAGCGCCTTGTGCTATGCCAATCCTAAAAGTTCTACAACACTGTCCAAGTCAACGTAGAACCATGTTTTTATCCATTGGAGCTATGGATCCAGAGGAGTCCTGATGATGTTTAATCTATATTTATTTAAGGAGAGACTCTCCCACCACTTAACATTCCAAATTCGATTTTAGTTGAAGGAAAGAACATCCATTGCACTGTTTTGGATGAGGGAACCTCCATCTGTGTCATGTTTTTGTCTTGTTGGAGAGCCCTTGGTTCCCCTAAACTTAGTGAGTCTCCTACCACCTTGAAATCATTTGATGTATGTGGTTTCCAACCTCACGGACTCTTGCAATATTTCACTGAGACATTGAAGGGTAAGACTGTTTCAGTTGATATCGAAGTGGTTGACAAACCCATGGATTACAATTTGTTGCTATATTGTAGTTGATTCTATGCGATGACTGCAGTCACATCTTTGGTGTTTCGTATGTTACGATTTCCCCATGAAGGAAAAATTATCATTGTTGACCAACTGGACTATATAACTCCAGATCTCCACAATTCTACTGTGAATAATGTCCCTTTTCTCGGACATCATAGTTTTGAGAGTGTAGGAGTAGGTCTCCTTAAGGATTCTTCACTCATGGGGGTTTTTCCTTTTCCTTCTCTTCCCACCCCGTAGGTTGCCATGTTAAATATGATTTTGACTCAAGTGCGACAATCCTTAGAATTATCTGATCCTTTGGTAGTACCTGGTCTCGATGAGTATAGTTATTTTCCTATGTCAAGCTCATTAAAAAATGAAACAGACCCTTACGAGCATAGTTCATTGTCTATGTCAAGCTCGTTAAAAAATGAAATAGATCCCCCTCCATTCGAATTGAGTCTCACTCTGGATTGAATAATTGAACCTTGTTTTCCTCCACATAGTAAAAATATTCCTATTAGTAATTAGACACCTAAACGAGGAAATAAGAAGATTCTTCGGAGGAAACAACATTTGGGGGGCAGGTCTCTAGCCTCCGGACATCATGCTAGAGCAAAGCCACTATCTTCTACCAAAGAAACCGAGGGAAAAACATGTTCCGGATTATTTTCGGCACGAAATGAGAGTGGAGATATAATAAATAAATGAACAGAGATATCTCGAATATCCAATAATATAACAGAAATGTATCAGAGATGCCACCATAAAAATAGAGATAGATTAATACACAATTTTCTATTAATGAGCGAAAATGTACAAAGTCTGTAAAAAATACAGAGTGAAAGACTCGCTAGAATGGTGGCAGCTTATCTCTGAGAAGAGATGTTTCCGCTACTCGCATTCACAAGAAGAAAATTTTACAATGAGGCTTCAAAGACATTTTTATCATAAATAAAATCCAAAACCCTAACCCCAAAAGATGAAAAGCCAACAATTTTGTCGACCCCGTTTTGGATAGTTTGGTGTATCAACTTCCTCTGTCTGTAACTTTGGCATACGATCTCCGTTTTGGGCGCACGATAGCTTGTTGGAAAGGTATCATTGAGGAGATTCATTTTGGGGGCTCAATCAAATCCTTTGGCCATCATTGAGAGGCTCGATCCCTAAAAACCTTCATTTAGGCCCTCAAAATGGCCCCAGAAGTTAAAAACTGCTAAAAATAGTAAATTGCCAAAATTTCTAGAAAATTGTTTTGAGCTAGATGGAAAAGGTGGGTGGTCACTGACATCCACCTGGATCAATCCTCCCTTCTTAGGAATAAATGGTCTCCATTTCATTGAGTTCTCAGGGGAGAGGGGAAAGCGATTGAATCTTGGTGCGTTGCTTGCCTTGCTGGAGACGTTGCGTTGTGGAAAGATGTCATGAACCTATTGCTGGTGAGGTTGAATATGTTCAACTAGTCGGGCTACATGAGATGTCTGGGTGCAGAAGGAATCTTTGAAATATCCTGCATTCTTTTCGACCTGCTTCTGTTGGATAGAAGGTGCTTGGGACGAGGCTATAATGGTTGGAGTATCCTTTTATTCACCTTTTGAATAGATTGTGAAGAAGCTAAATTTTGTAGTATGAGATACTACCTTGCGACATTGTTTAGGTGGGATAGTAGGTGTAACTACCTCTGGTATCCTAAAGAGATCACCCCCTAGAGTAACAATTACACTATGGCATCGAGACTCATAGATATCATGACTTTTCCACATATATGGTTGGCCCAAGAGAACATCACAGACATCTAGCAGGGAAACATCACATAATACCTCATCTTTGAAGGGATGGATGTTGTATGACAATTTACACTGCTGGCTGACATAAAGATCTCGTCCTTGGCGAAGCCACCCAATGTTGTATGGTTGTGGGTGTGGTGTTGTCGGCAATCCCAACTGTTTGATGACCTTTGCTGAGATGAGGCTTTTCTGGCTTCCTCTATCAACAATAAAATGCAGCGGGGCCCCCTTCACCCACATCTATGAATGAAAAAGGTGCTCCCCCTCTTCATGATCTGTGGGTTCTTCTAGTTGAATTGTTGCGGTCACAACAATAGCAGTGGAGTCTGCATCGATGATCTGTCTTCTATCAATATTTTATGAATCGGATTATGAATTAGGGTCTGTCTCCTTGTATTTGATCTCGGCCACCAATGATTGTTTTGAGCGACATTCATCGATGTTGTGCTAGGGGATTTTATGGAAATCACACCATTTTTCGGCGTCCTTCATCTTTCTGTGACCCTTCTTTTCTGGTGTATTAGATTGGTTTTCGGGAGACTGTTTGTTAGGGTCATCTTTATCATACTTTGGTTGTTGCGGATTTGTAGACCCAAACTCCCATTTTTTCTGGTGCTTAAATTTCTGCTTGATTTTAACAACATATCGATAAGCATCACTGAGTGATGAGATGTCCAGAAAATCCATTTCAGTTTGGATGTATCTGTGTAGAGCCCCACAGTATTTCAAAACCAAATGTCGTTCAGAGTCTTTGATACCCAAATTGGTGTGCAAGGTATGGAATGTATTGGTGAAATCTTTAACTGCTTGGCCTCTCTCTTGTCGCAGTGTGGTCCATCTCATGTACTGGTCCTCATAGTTTCCAACAAGGTAATATTGTTCCTTTACCGCATCCACAAAAAAATCCCAAGTGGGCTCAACCCCATATATTCTAGACTCCTCTGGGGAAATTTTCTCCCAATAATTTTCCCACCAATGTTTGACATGGGGGAGAGCCTTAAGGAGTGTGAAAGTGATATTTTCCTTGTCGGAGAAATTATGAATAGAGAAATAAGCTTCTAGCAGATTTGACCATTTTTCTAGGGCATCTGCATCTATTTGTCCTTCAAATATGGGAATATCAAAATTAACTTGTACCTTGAAAGGTGAGGTGCCTCCAAAGTGACTTCTTGATGAAGACACTCCTATTGTTATTAGCAGGTGTTGAAGGATGTGGAAAAAATTCTCCATCATTTCGTCCCTCTGTCGCGTGAGAGATTGCTCAAGCAACAGATTAATAGAATCACCTACTCTGTAGTTTTTCTTTTCTTCCACCATGGAGGGTTTCTTGGGCATGCGAGAGTGATTTTCCTCAAGAGATACAAGATTGAGACCCAACTTGTTATACTCGGACCTCGTCGGGGACATGCACTGAAAAACGATCAAGAGCAGCCTGCTCTGATACCACTGATCCAGATTATTTTCGGCACGAAATGAGAGCGGAGATATAATAAATAAATGTACAGAGATATATCAAATATCCAATAATATAACAAAAATTTATTAAATATGCATCCATAAACACATAGATATAGTAATACACAATTTTCTATTAATGAGCGAAAATGTACAAAGACTGTAAAAATATAGAGTGAAAGACTCGCTATAATGGCGACAACTTATCTCTGAGAAGAGATTTGTCCGCTACTCACATTCGCAAGAAGATGCTTTTACAATGAGGCTTCAAAGGCATTTTTATCATAAATAAAATCCAAAAACCTAACCCCGGAAGATGAAAAGCCAACAATTTTGTGGACCCAGTTTTGGGTAGTTCTGTGTATCAACTTCCCGAGGGCGTAACTTTGGCATACAATATTTGTTTGGGGCGCACAATAGCTCATTGGAAAGGTATCATCGAGGAGATTCATTTTGGGGGATCAATCAGAAGCTTTCGATATCATTGAAAATCTCGATCCCAAAAAACCTTCATTTAGGCCCTCAAAATGGCCCCGGAAGTTAAAAACTGCTAAAAATAGTAAATTGCCAAAATTGCCAGAAAATTGTTTTGAGACAGATGGAAAAGGTGGGTGGCCATAAATATCCACCTGGATGAAAACACCTCTAGAGAGACACATTTCTAGGAGTGGTCCTCGTTGGGGTTGGTTCCCATCATAACGTAGTATTCTTCTCTAGAACGAGCTTAGTCTTTGTTCTTTCTTGTGCTCATAAATACATGAGAATAGGTTACCGATATCAATCTTTGTTCTTTCTCATGCTCGTGAATACATGAGAATAGGTTACCAAGTATACTTTTATCTCTTTTTCGAACTCGTAAAATCTGTATGAAAAATTAACTCTTTGAAGTCTCCTTTAAGCTCTTTTCAGTGTCCCTAAACATGAAAATATTGTCGAGTGAGCTTGTTTCCTTTCACACTCGTTAAAAGGTTTGAAAGGGCATATTTCGAGTGGTATTTTGTCTCTTTTTCAGCCTCATGAGACTAATTAATAAAAATGAATACTCTATTCAAGCATGATTAGAATATTTCTCCCTTGAATAGTTTTACACTTTTTTGGGTTTGGGAGACTAAATTTACGAAAAAAGTCATCCATGGAGTTGTCTTTAAGTTCTTTTCAAACTCTCTAAACATGAAAAATCATTGATTTTACCTTCTTTGGGCTCGTAAAACTATGCATTGAAGGACCTATGTGAGTCCAATCTCTAGGACCCATACAGGACCGAACTCCTCCTTCTTCAGGTTTGTTAAACATATGTTGAGGTACTGTTATGAGGAAAATATCTCTATGGCTAGGGGTAAACCACAACAAACAAAAATGAATGCAGAAATAAACTTTAATCTCAAGTATGATATATAAACAAATATGCTAGCAAGACAAGATAAAAGGCCTACCTCGTCCAGATGTTCGATGAAGTCCACCGTTGAGCACTTGACCCAAAGCGATATACCTGCAAATAGTCCTCAACAACCAAGAAACACAAGCATATGGTGATAATATATAATGTTATCACATTCAATAGCATAATCCATCAATATTCATAACAAATACACCCATGGAATAGCAATTCAAATATTCGCAAGATATTAATTGGACGAGAAAAGAGTATTTCTATTAAGATGTAATCAACAGAAGTGAATGAGTTACAAATGTCTGTGTCGGCACAATTCAGAAACAAGAAACTAAGTTCCTTCCAACTAGGCCTCCACCACTTAAATCCTCCACTAAAGGCAAACTCATATAAGAGAGACAATGAGGTTCTCAATCAATAAGGGAAGATCTTGGGGGTTGAACAATGTGTTCATACTTAAAGGACAAAGGGATGTAGACTCAATGTGAAGTGAATAATTTCTCTAAAGTAACTTTGCTCTCAAAGTTGAATTCTTCTCTCTCTTTTCCATAGCTCAGATTTGGCCCATTTATAGCCTTCAAGTGGAACTGAAGGGTCGATTCAGAATGTTTCCAATATATGGAAGGCCGAGGATCATTGATCTCATGACATGACATGGAAACTCGACACCATTTTTTAGTTTTGGGCACAAATCTTGATGTAGGTGGGTTGTAGTGGTACAACCTACGTATACACATGTTGTAATATAGGCAGGTCATGTATATGTGGAAAAATCATGTTTTTAGGTCTGGGATTTGCAAAAAGGGACTTCAAGTCTACATAGGGGAATGCAAAAAGACCTTCTGTGAAAGATTGCATCAGGTGAGGCAAATCTTTCTATAACAGATGACCCCTAATGTGTGAGGTCAGAGGAGTATCTGCGATGGCCAAAATACATTATAAAACCCATAAGTGGAGTAATGGGGCCCCAATTGGAAGAACTAGTTTTCTCATTACAAACTATACTAACTTTGCATACATGGATGCCAATTTGAATTACATTGCAGATCCATGTGAAAATATACCAAACAATGTCCATGGCCATGAATAGGCAATACAAAGGTGGCTACATGCCAAAGTTTGTCATAGTTACGGACAAGGCTCAATAAAACTAGTCTCAAAATCAATATGAAGATATTTGTATACAATGGAGTACAATCTGATATCCCATGATCACTGAAGTCACCGAGGTATTGGTCCAATGAAAGGTAGCAACATCTCAGGAAAGTTACAACTATACACTCATGTCTTCAAGTCTTCTACACAATCTGCCAAAGGTGCAAGTCTACATCATGTGAATAAAGGAGTTGAGGTCGAACACAATGAGACTTCGTTTGATTACCGGTCATTGAGGTATACCGTTAACAAACATGAGACATCCTACCGATAATGAAAGTAGGTATCAAGGCACCGAGTTTATTATTATAAGTGTGAATAAAGGATTCAGGGTCTAACACTTGAAGAATACATCGATCAGGAGACATTGATGTATTCCCAACTGTCGATGGTGAGAGAACCTTCCACTAATGACTACAAGCCTCTAGGTACTCATAGGACTCTAAGTCTCATCTCCAGAATAGATGATCTGAAGTCGATGGAAGGAGACCTATTGAAAGGAAAGCATTGACGCATCTCTCATCATTCAACATGAGGTACAAAGCAAGATCTTGATGATTTGGAGGAAATATGACGAAGAACATGTTCACGAACCAATGACCCTTTGTGTCTTCCACGTGTGCTAGGTGCAAGCGTTACATGAAAAAGACCCTCTAAATAACAACCAATGAGGAAAATTGTTGAAAAAGGAGAGGAAACCACCAATAAGGATAACGACATCCAAGACACTGCATGAATCCCAATGTGTGAATAGATGTCTTGTCGTCGAACACAAGGGAAACCACCCAGTCAATGACCAATGATGAAATGTCGATTTTTGGGTTCAAGGTTACCTACCAATGAGGAAAGTAGGACCGGGGTGCGCAATAGGACTACAACTTCACGTGATTTTGAGACAGGATGATGGTATGGCCGACATGCAAAGTCATGAGTTCTGATGAATGGCCAACACCGGTTGATAGACATCCTTTGAACAAGAGCATGAGACATATGTAAGACTTTGGTAGCATAGACTCAATGATGAAACCTTGAGATGTAGGAGGCATCAATCAAACTCTCCATAGGGATTGGAAGAGTAACCAATCAGAGGAGTAAACTCTCTGTAACGAGCTCAGATTCCTAAGGTCATGCTAAATCCAAAATTATGATGACAAGTGGACTCAAAAATTTTGTGCTATGTTCAAAGGCGACACGATTGTTGCCAATATAAGATAATACTCCCTTCCCGCTTGTATTTTTTTATTTTTTCATAGTTAAATGAATGCTATGATACAGAGGAGGAAACGCGTGTCGCAAGTAAGAAAAACTATTTCCAGCAGTGGAACATACCTATGCTCAATGCAAGGAGGTGCATGTGAGAGATGGAAACTTGGGGGAATGTTCCCTCCTAGGTATAGGGTGTCAAGCTACGAAGGATATAAACAAGGTTATGCTTGGTCGAGGATGCAAAACTGTTGAGGTAAACAGTTTATAACACAAAGTGAGAACCAACAATAGGCTCAATACTGCAAGCAAGGGCATGAGATGCAATAAAAAATTAATGCAAAAAAAATTCCTTTTTCGTAATCTTAGTCTACTTGGTTTGAAAAAGAGAAATTTTCACCAAATATATATCCTTTCAAATTCAATTTATGAGTGTGAAAGAGACAAGTTCACTCGAAAATATTTTCGCTTTTTGAAAACAAGTCGGAAAAGAGATTAAATCAAAATCGTTTCGGAGTCCTCTAGGTAAAGTTCAACATGTTTATGAGCAAGAAATGAGGTTCAACATAAAGTCATGTATTAGCTATAAGGGACTCCCGGTCTTACGGAAAAAAACAATCTATGCATGGGCACCGAATAAAGCAGAGGATCTAACTAGGGTACCCATGTTTGGTAAGTCTTTACCATTTGATAATGACACTACTAGTAGTAAATAGAAGGTTTCATGTTGCTATAAAATGGGTTTGTACCTAAGGCATATGAGTGACAGTCATAGGACGATGCAAGTGTGCATGATGGAATGGATACTTATCCTATATGCTGGGTAGCGAAAATACCTGTCCAAAGTTACGAACGGGTGAAATAACATTGAAAACCTCAAGAATCCCTGGATAAAACTACAAAAACCAACTCAATCCATTGTCGTATTAGTCCATTATGAGAAAATATTATCCGAAACTATGCAAAGTGGGTAAATTTTTTCTATAAATAGTAAAAAAAAACAAATTTACTATACCATTTGTATTTTTTACCCAAATAGTGGATTTTGGACCAAATTACCTCTGAACTTCAATTGGTGACTGCGGGAGCTATGAGTGACGGAATCAACGGTCATTTGGACCAGGTAATTCCTCTTCCTCTCCTCTTTCTTTTCAGTGGATTAGATTTTGTATTTAGGTTCCAATTTTTAAGTTAATAGGGAAAAAATTAGAACTTTAGGTGTACGCGGGTTGATGTTCATCGAGTCACATATACACATGATTATACACGGTTGTCTAAAAGACATCTAGCATATACTGAGATCTATACGCGACTTTGAATACTACAGCCCGTGTATATGTCCATAAACATTGTTTTTTAGTGGTTGCTAACTCAAACAAGGATTTTTCTCTTGCAGGATGGTGCTAGAGTGGAGGGAAAGGGAACATGAGGAGGTAGATGTTGTCGTGGAGAGAGATCCAGGGGCCCAAATGGCCTTGAAAAGATGAGGGTTGTATAAGTTTTGGGCTATCAAGGGTATGAGATCCCAAGTGATATTGGTATAGTTGCTCGTGGATTACTGGGATCCAGATAGTGAGATATTCAACCTTGATGGGCAACCATTAAGGATTGAAGTCGAGGAAATTTATTTCTTAATGGGGTTGTTGCGTCAGGGTGAGGTGGTCAACCTCAAATCTTGGGGAGCTAAGAGCGGTACGAAAATAGAGGAATACATAGATGCTCATTTAATTGCAAGGACTGAGAAGGTCGGGAGCCAACTCCCCATTCGAGCGATAAACAATCTAAGCCTCAAGATTGTTGTCCTTGTTTTGACATGGATCAAAGGATCGACCTATTTGCAACAGGCATTGAGGTCACGTATGTTCTATTCCATAGAGTGATTGAGACCCACGGTGTACGACTGGTGCACCTCATTGCCGACTAACATGAAGATCCAGTTGAAATAATGCAAACAGGGTAGTAAGAGGAACTTTGGTTTCGCTTATATCTTGTGTAGCTTTTTATTCGAGCGGGTTCTAGGTTTGGAACCTAGAGTTGAGATCATTTTGCATGGACGTTGTGATCTAGCCATGGCACAATGGACCAAGGTGATGATACGGCAGGGAAAAGGTAGGGTGCCCACACCCTACAATGATGACTTCTTCTACTGGTGGAGACGACAGGTCATAGATATAGATGACTACCCTTATGCAAGGATCGACTTCATAGGGGACCTTGACATGCCATTACCACCAAGGATCGCCTACAGAGACATAGGTATGTCAATTTTTTTTAAATATTTCACATTTATTTTTATTTTTGTATAATAAAGAAAAAACATTTTTGTATGATGTTAAGTACTAATTAGACATTTATGTGACACAGACGTAGGTCCACAACGACTGGACGAACTTCCAAAACATCGTCGGAGAAATGGGGAGATGAGGCAGCGAGAGGATATGCAAAGAGAGTCCTTCAAAACGTGCAAGGCAACCTGTCTCATTTGACACAAAGGATTTGGATGGTTCAGGAGGAGGATCTTTCGGAGGCTATGCAGCGATAGGTGGTAGGCATGCCTTGAGCTTGGGTGTGACTCTTTTGGCATCTCGCAAACACCGTAGTTTTCTATCATGACACTCATCCAACGCCATAGACATAGATATCATGGCTATTGTATGATCGGATGTATATGTGTATTGAGGGTCTTAGCCCCAATTTTGTACTATAAACATCATATTTTTTGAAATATATATAAAAACATGGTTCTTCGGCTTTACTTATGTTACATTGTGTACATTGATGAGAATGTTTTATTTTCTTTAGTTATGTGACAAATGCTAATCTAAAACAAAATTAGCATATGCATCGGATACATAATTAGAAATCCTAGGTATGTGATGATAAGTAATAAAATCAAATTGTCGTTCCAAAAGTTGTACCCATAGGAATCGTCAGAGTAACATAGGGTCATGCACACGATAACTGTCGTTCAACTAACATACTACTAACTGGGATTCCAAGTGAACCTCCAAAGAGAGAATACCATGTGAAATGGCATCGTGCAAAAGTTCTATAATGGAAATATATTCGACCACATTATTCGTGGATGGCCCTAGGCATACGCCACCTAAAGACACCAGTAGACCCTCGGGTGAGTAAAAAGCCTAAGTGGCGGAAGCCAAGTTTTGTGTATGACGAATGGATCCTTTTGCGAATCCTAGGTAGACCGAAGATTCTGTTGACATATACCAACCAAGGGAAAACTCGATAAGAAAGTTGAAGACAATACATAAAGGGAAAAGATACATACACTAAATTACATTATTATACAAAGCGTTACACCCAAGCTTGGGGCTCAAGCATAATATATTTTCAAATAGAGCCCATTCTTGGGCTCAACCAGTGTGTTCCCTTCATGATCTTCTAATTTGTAGGCTCCTCTTTCTAAGACACGTTGCATGATATAGGGACCATGCCACATGGGTTTGAACTTGCCTTCCCCCAGTGGTTTTTTGGATTGATCATATAGAAGGACCAAGTCACCCTCAGCATATAACCGAGGACAGACAAACTTATCATATTAGACCTTGACACATCTTTTATTCACTTCGATAGTCGTAGAGGCGTCTCGACGCTGCTCATCTAGACTCTCTAGGTGTACGAGGTGTCGTTCGAGATTGGAAGTGTCATGTAGGAGCGCAACTACCAATCTAAGAGAAGGGATTTTTCATTCAATAGGTAAGATTGAATCCACACCATGTACTAAATAGAAAGGAGAAAAACTGGTGGAAGAAAGTGCGGGATATAGCATGATATGCCAGTCAGATTTTCTCTGACTGACAATTTTCTGCAAAATTGTCTTGAAAGACTTGTTCATGGCCTCTACTTGTCCATTTTCCTCGGGGTAGTAAGGGGAAGAATTACCATGCTTAAACCCCAGTTTAGATGCTAGTTCTTCCATCATTTCATTCTGAAAGTGATTGTCATGATCAGTGACAATCTCACTCGGGATTCCGAACCTGTATATAATTTGATTGAATACGAAGAAGGTGGCAGTATTCTTGTTGGATTTAAATGTAGGCATGGCCTCGGCCCACTTAGTAAAGTAGTCTACGACCATGATAATGTGTTGATGCCCCCCATCTGAAGTTGGGTTGCAATCCACAAAGTCCACCCCCACTTGGTGAAGGGACCGATAGTAATGACTGGATGGAGAGGGGTTGGATGTGAGTGCATTTTCAAAGTGAACACATGGTAGGGGTGACACTTCTTAACCACTTCAACACAATCTTTAAAGATAGGCAGCCAAAAATAACCGGCTCGCAAAATATTATGGGTTGTCGCAATCTCGGATAGATGACCACCACAAGCCCCATTGTGGCAATATTTTAGAATAGACTCGGCTTCTTCGTGAGTTAAACAATGATGCAAGATATTGTCTACTCCTCGACGATACAAAGTTTTGTCGACGATAAGGTAGTTCTTAGCTTGGTATCGTATACGTCGTCAATCATCTCACGAGAGATGCTGAGGGAACTTCAAAGTTTGAAGACAAAGAAAAATGTCTCCATACCAGGGGTCGAACGATGAGACAAGGAAAATTTGTTCATCCACAAATGAATCAACATGATTAAAATCCTCATCTAATCGAGGGAAGTCAAATATTAACTCTGCAAACACTAGTAATTTCTTGGATTTCGCAGAAGCGAAATTGAGATCAAATTCTTGTAAAATGAAGATCTATTTACTGTAACTTCCCCCTATGATATGCCTGGTAAGGATGTATTGAAATTGATTGACATCAGCAACCACAATAGTTTTTCAAATCAATCTATAATTTTGTAACCGTTGGACTACGTGAACGACATCTAAAGCTAGCTTTTCAACGCGAGAATATTTGAGTTTAGGACCGACTAAGTTTCGACTAAGATAGTAAATGACGTGCTCACGGAACTCATCATCCTCCTGAACCAAAACCATACCAATTGTCTATTCAGACGTGGCAACATAAATAAATTAATCTCTACTGTAGTTTGGTGACTTCAGTACAGTCGTCGATACCAAGTCTTTCTTCAAAGCATCGAAGGATTCCTGGGCTCACTCATCCCAGATAAAAGGAGTGTATTTCTTCAAGAGACACATGAAAACCTTAGTAATATTGGCATAGTTCACTATAAACCATCGTAAAAAGTTAGCTTTCCCCTATAAACCTTGAAGTTGTCGAATAGTGCGCAGGGGAGGAAATCGAAGTATTGCCTCAACCTTTAACGGATCTACCATGATCCCAATCTCAGAGACTAAAAATCCTAGAAGACAACCTGACCTAATGCAAAAGATGCATTTATGAGGGTTCAACTAGATGCGATAATAACAACATATTTCAAAGAATAGCCGAAGGTGCTTAGGGCGATCCACTCTCTTACGGGAGTGAGAAGCAAGATCATCAAGATAGGCCTCGACTATATGCTTGAGATCGTGAAATGCGAAGGTCATAGCACATTGAAAGGTTGCTCCAGCATTTTTAAGGCCGAAAGGCATATTCCGGTATGAGAAAGTACCCCAAGGAAAAATAAATGTCGTCTTATGTTGATCCTTGGGTTTAATCTAAATTTGGTTATACCCTAAAAATACGTCCATGAAATAAAAAACTTTTCTTCCCACACATTCGTCGAGAATATGATCGATGAAGGGTGTCGGGAAGTTTTCTTTAGGATGGGCTTTGTTCAGTTCATGAAAATCCATGCATACACAGATGGTTCCTTGCTTCTTATTCACGGGAACAATATTGGATACCCATTCAATCAAGGGAACCGGGTAGATAAAGCCATCATTAAGAAATTTCTCTACCTTTTCCTTAATAGCAGGGGCCTTCTGGGGATTGACAGGTCTAAGACATTGTCGAACATGATTAGCATCTGGGTAAGTTTTAATATCATGTTTGACAATTCGAGGGTTGATTCCTAGAATATCTTCATATGACCAAGCAAATACATCTTGGAATTCCTTGAAGAGTTTGGTGTAGATCAAAATTTCCTCTGGTGAACAATCTGCATCGATGTATACATTTTCAATATTTCCAGGGATACGATAGATATCGATCGTGACGGTAGGTAAGATACTCGCCATGTTTCCCTCGGCATAAATTCCATGTGTATCAAGTGGAACTATGATGTGACCGATTATGTCGCTCAAAGTAGATCTAAAGTCATCTTGTTTGATTCTATCAATCTTTGGGAGAAAACAAGAGTGGTGATGCATATCATCCCAAGGTTTGTCAAAACCATTCATAGCCTCTATGATAACTTCATCCGAAGGTAAAGTCTCATCGAGGAATTCATGTTAAAAAGATGACGAAGTGGCCCACATGGGATCCAGAACAGGATCCTCCTTGTACGTCTGCGAGGTAATAGGATCATGATCGGTGGAAGAGTCAAGAATAGCTTGATACACTATATTTGCTGCCAATAGTGTCATGGCCATTTCAGTATGTGACTGACCTTCACAAGATGCAGTCGAGGAAGGTCGGGTCCAAGGATCGTTAAAATAGGAAGTGCGGAAAGGAACAAATCTCTCTAACAAAACGCGCCTACTGGACATGGCGTAAATATGGTGAACTGGTGCCATGAAGTCGAAGGTACCCATAAGGGATGAATAAATTCTGACACCGATGTTCTCAATTGTCGGCTGAGAATTGTCGACTACGGGGATCGATGATCCAACGATTGCATTGGGGATAGCATATGCAAAGGAAAACTGATCGATTGTCATGATCTTCTCGTTGTGAGGAAAACAAAGAGTACGGAAAAGGAATGATATGATTGCAGTCATAGCATAAGTCTGATTACATCCTAGAAATAATTTATAATCGAGGATCACATCAACCACCTCGACATCCACCTCTACCGTCTTCCCACCTAACTGGACCAGAAAGGTAAGAAGAATATTGTGAGGGCGGAAGGAACGACCGTCAAAATATGTCAACATGGTTGGAGACTGAGAAAGATTCGGAGAGTCGAGGGCTTTCCAACAGACCAGGGACATCACACATGTTTCAGTTCCTTCATGAACAACAGTACACTTGATGGCATACTTCGAGTAACCCACGTGGATTTGGAATTCCACATGGTAAGGAAAGTGAGGCTTCACATATGATCTGAAAATAGAAGGCTGACTTTTTATGCTATGCAAGCACCCTCTACTTCATTAAAATAAACTTTACAGGACCTTGCTTCATGTGTTAAAATATGCAAGATAAAATTATGTGCCAAGTTTATGTATCTTCTTGTAAATGCTTATATGTGAGGATATGTTCTGTTAGATGGTTAAATATGTACTTTAAATAAATACATAGAAACACAACTTGCAGCAAATAAACCATCAAACTCACAACAAGAACAAGATGATAAAGGAGTTCACCCCTCTCCGGGCTACATCTCCTTGAGCCTCCATCAATGGACTTGGCTCTATGGGATTAATTTGTCAAAATTTCTTTTAAAAGATGCTGCTCAACTCCAATGGAAAAAAAGACTGTACCATTGGGATCAAAACACATAAAAACCCCAAAAATGACTAATAAAACTCTGAAAACGGATCATGGCTCATCCGAGCATGACCTCTTCTACATGTGGCCATAAGCTTCCTTGAGATTCTCTTTGGAAAAAAAACCTGTAAAAGTCCTCAAAAGCCTCTTAAACCTGTCCCAATGTGTCCAGAGCATAAAAATTAGCCAAAAATGACTATTCAGTCACAGAAAACAAATTTGGACTCACCAAAACATGTCCTCAATCAATGAGGGCTTTAAGCTCCCTGGAGCTTGCTGAAACTTCAATGGTTAAAAACATGCAAAAAAGTCTTCAAATGGTCTTGATAACAGTGCCAATGGATTCCGGACGTCCAAAAACCCCTAGCTGGGCTTTTACGACACCTCAATCGGCCAAAAAATGAGATAGATAGGCCTCTTGCCATTCTCTTCCTTCAAGCTTGTTGGTTTTGGTTCGCCAAAACGCACCTCTGTGTGCTTGAACTCAGAACACGCTCCAAAATGTGTGCTTAAACCCAGCACCGAGCGCAACCACATAACGGTGCAAACTGTAGAACCGTTAATGGAACTAAAACCCCCAACCGCCAAGCCATTGGGCATATGGGTCCATGTGACCTCGCATGCCTACAAAAAGGGCCAAACCCAATTAACGGTCGGGCAAAAGATTGGTTGTTAACCGTTTAAAAAAAAACTAACTCCCGCGCTCCATATATGGTCATATGGTGTTGTATATAGGACCGGGGCTTTGTCATTTGTTTAAAACCATTGGATACGCGCGCGCACATGGTCTCCGTGTAGCAAGGGTCATATGGCAACAATAATACAACCACGGGCTGGGGCTAAGCCCCAGCCCGACCCCCCGCCGAAATATCAACCATTCAAACTTAAATAAGTTTTGAAACATATAATTAACATGAAACAATGCATGGCGCGTTGGTAGGGCGGCCATTGCCAAAGCTTTGCACGGTGGGGAGGTCCGGGGTTCGAATCCCACAGACTCCATAAAATTTTGAACCAATTGCCAATAACGGGGTGCCACGTGTCAGAATACCATTTTCCCTCAGCTACCAACCAAATACTGCCATGTCATCACATTCCACGTTAGCGTATGGACGTACGACCTCTTCCATGTCAGCCTGTACGGACTGTATGGACTGTACAGTCAGCGTCCCTTTATTTTCCTTGTTTGACATTCCGAACAGATTGCGATATCTCTCACTCCCAATGTCCATTTGAGACGAAATGAGTTTCATTGGGTTCGCAACAACGAGGCCTACGCTCAAGTTCGTTTTGAGGCAATTCCGAGAACGTTGATTTTTGAGCTAAAATTTGACCCCTGGTCCAGATTCTGATCAACATATGTGACGTCAAACTTGATAACTTTTGAGCCACAAGGATATAAAGCTCCTAAAATAGATAGCAAGGCATTTCTCTGTGAAGAACACGTCTGGAGTACCTCCAGAGCTGACATCACACAAGGGATTTGACCCAGGTCCTCAACAATAAAGTAATTATGGGCAGCTCTAGAATTAGGATTGTGGGTAGAGCACTTGAGTAATCCTTTTGGAATATGAGGTGGTGGCTCTGGTTTTTTGATATGTAAGGGTGTCTCCGGAGGAGGAGGTGTAGTGTCCCCAAGGCCGAGCCCCGTTACAGAGCATGTTATATGCAAAGAATTGTAAATGTGTTCTATAGGCTGGTGAGCCAAGTTTTGTATAAGCTGTAGGCTTATGTGATTTGTTAGGCCAGGGAGCCTAAGTGTTGAAGGCCAGGAGCCTGCTGATGTACTTATATGTATGCAAATCAATTTATAAAATATAAAAACACCGCCAGCGCAGATCGACCACGATGAATGAGTGATGGGGGACCGAGCGTCCACAAAGTAGGCAAGGGATTAAGGGATGGAAGGTGGGAAAAGGGGCTGAGTGATGAGCCTAGGGGCTAAGCCTAGGGGGCTTAAGCGTGGGAAATAATATTCTAATATTATTTTAAAAAGGGACATGTGCATTTCTGTTTATCCTAAGTTCCTGGCAAGGGAGGGAACGTGCAAAGGGGATGCACGATGTGGTATGCATGCAGTTCCCAGGGTGACAAGTGTCAACCCTGGTGCATGCAAATATAAGCCCTGAACTGAACCGTGGGTGGGGATCTTCCTCCATTCTGACCCGAACCTCTAAGGGTAGAACTGGTACGCCATCTACCAGAATACCGAGATTCATCTCTGAAGAAGTTAAGCCAGTGTTGTCCTGAGGAACCGTGTACACTCCTGTCCAGAGCTGTGAGTCTGTGTCTGTCTCTGAGAAATCCTGTGAGTGCATTTCCTGAACTGGAACCCTGTGTTGAACTCGAGAGGAAGAATCCTTGTTGTTGGGGAAAAGCTGAGCTAGCCTGTGGGTGGAGCCTGTTCCGAAATCATGCCGTGAGATCATCCAGTGATTGTTGAACCATTTTAGGAATCCTTTGTCTGTGTTTCCCGTGGGTTGTTGTGACTGCGCAGTATTGGACTGCGTGAGGCTTGTTGGCCTGTGAGCGACTCCTCCAGGTGAGAGAGTGCGCAGAGGGAGAAGAGAACTCCTGGAAGGAATCCCTGTAGCTTCCAT
>ML807178.1:49132-120815 GCA_009831015.1 Picea engelmannii
CCACTTTCCATAAATAGAAAGTTCTCCAATACTTTATCATTTAAATATTCCTTCTTGATTTTGTCACTTCTCTTTATTATTTAAATAATCCACCTTGAATTTGTCACTTTACTTTATCATTTAAATAATGATTTCTTCTTTTAGGGTAATTTGACTTCTTTGACCTTGGGGGCTTCAAGCCTTCATATGGGGGTCCTCCAACTTTGTAAGGCCATAACTCTCAAACCATGAGGAGTTATGTGACATTCCACATACCACCGGAAATGGTATGACAAGAACTATCCATCTAGGATATTTTCACCAACAACTTCATTGATATTAATCTCATTATTCCACATACAAGCATGGGTCCTCCAACCATTCTTCTAGGATAACTCAATCCGCAAAGAGTCTTCCCATCAGGGATTTCATCATAAGGGGACCACTTTGGAGTTCATCCATTTGTGCACCTTATCAATCATGATAAGACAATAATGATTCATCTATACATTTTTCAACAATGCATCATATACCAATGAAACCACATCGATCCATCTTCATCATGTATCAATGACAACCCATTGATCTATCTTCATCATATCAATGACAACTCATTGATCCATATTCATCTATGCATTCTGATTAAGGACAATACATATTACATTACATCAATCATTAATCAATCAATCACTATCAATCAATCACTTGACATCAATCAATCAAACCATTGGCATCAATGACAACATGATCCAACACTAGCACGTCCGTAAATTTCACCTTCGTGTTCTGCAATGATCCTCGACCATCGATCTTTGTTCACAGAACGATGGATCACAGTGATTGCGGGGCCCAATCTGGAAAGTATTCGCATGAATCTATCTAATCTTGGTCGTTGATCTTACACCTCGACGAGATCAATGACGTTGGTTGATTGTGGGTCGTGAACTAGCATGTCCATTAATTTCACCTTCGCACTCTCCAATGATCCCCGACCATCGATCTCCATTCACAGATCGACGGTTCATAATGATTGCGGGGCCCAATCTAGAAAGTGTTTGCCCAAATCTATCTAATCGTGGTCATTGATCTTCCACCCTGACGAGATCAACGACATTGGTTGATTGCGGACCATGAACTAGCACGTCTATTAATTTCAGCTTCGCACTCCGCAATGATCCCCGACCATCAATCTAGTCAAACGACTGGTGTTTGATCTATTAACTCCAGTGGATAGTGAAGTTGATTTGACGACTGTGATCGGTCTTCCCTCCGATGAGCGGTTCACATTCATCTCCTATGTCAGGTTCTTGAGTATTCTGATTCAATCAAGGTTTTGTTCCTGAATCATACTCTACTTGGGTATCTAAGGCATACAACTTCATTTTCTTAACATGGCTTCAACCAAGCCTATTCAATCAAACATACTCATTTATTCATTCATTGGTCTTATATTCATTACACGATTCTTTCAAAATGCAATCCATGATTCTTATATATATAAGCTTGTAGCTCACTGCTTAGTTCTTAACAGTTATTAAGGTTATGATTTTGTCCTCCTCACATAGTTTTCACATATTTCTCCCATAGGGAACTCCATCAGCATACAACTTCCTTATTGCATGTCCATCACTATTTGTGATGGGCTCAACCTTGAGTTAGCTTTAGTTTTTTACCAAATATTCCATAGCGATATAAACATGCATCTTTGTCATGTACCCAAATTATGTATCCATACATATTCTAGTTTTGTTAACTTACATACATGATGTACTTAACCATATGCATAATCAAAAGTCTGTGTGTAGCTTCCATGGGTATATCTCATAGACTACATACATCTCTATTCTAAAATTAGTCAACTCATGATTGTTCAAAATCATTCTCATGTTATCCTCAAGGCATAATCATTTGCCTCTTATCCTGACAACAGACCATCCTTATGACAAACCTCATAGGAACACTCAACACTGAGTTTCCCTCTCAGTTGAGAGATTGCAATCATTCACATGAAATCCACATGGAAGTTGAATCAGACATAGTCATAACTATGTTCCCTTTATATATGATAACAAATAGCAAGAAAACACTCTTTCCTCAACCTCCCTGGAACATTACCCAACTTATAAATACAATATGGGCAATTATAACCATGCTCAGGGTAACAGAATAAGCCAAACTAGCTTCCAACTATATATATATGGCTACCATCCACCATTGGATGTCAATCTGACCCATTGGGCTTCTAGAAGTGCCCCAACACTTCCTTTACCATATTCAGGATCAACATTTAGTCAACCATTTTATCTTAATTTTAACAATTTAATGTCTAATACCATTTGGACTATTCCCTTTACAGCCCAAATGCAATCTCTAATTATGTTACTTAATGAGTATCCTGGTTCAGAAATCTAGAGTATCTTTAGGTCAAGATCGATCTTGACCATTACACCTAGAATTCTTCCTTCTGTCTAGCAACAGTCAGGGATGGAGGCCACTCTCCTCCTCCCACAAGAAATATAGCATATTAGTTTCCTATCCACCAAGCAAGGGAGGTTGTTGTGATTTATCACTCAATCACTCTATAGTTTTACAGCTACATTTATCAGTTTGATTAGAAAAACCCTGTGCAACAATTCATGTACCCAGAAACAAAATTCGTTTCTCAGTTCACTTTGGAAACCCGAGAGCTAAACATGCTCCCCCTTTTCAGGGAATGGTCACCAGACTCATTCCTCTGATCGTGAGGGGTTATACACCTATACTAGGTTTAACCCTTCATTAAAGCAGTAATCATTACTTCTACGGATCATTTCCATCTGTTCACATTGCTATTTTAGTTTAAATATTAGTTTTCTTCAGCATAATCCTATTTCTGTAGGATTGACTATCATTTCCCCAAGAAATGTTAGGCTCCCTTTGTCATAGAATAGCATGGTTCAATCTCGTTGGTTAAAATCCCAACTGTATTTTAAATCTGCATCCTTCTACTCAAGGAACTTATGCAAATGATTTATGTTTGGTAGTAATATTCTCCACAGGCTTATCTTAGCCTTGGTAACCAAATCCTGTGACTGTACAACAACACGTACAATTTCACAATGAAGTCAACTTCTTTATTTGGGAAAATTAGCAACATACCGTGCCAATTTCCAAAACAGTAAAGGATTGCATTCCTCTCTTCAGTAGAGGTTTTCTAATCCTCTTAGGAATGCGGTAAGATAGGGTGTTACCCCTTAAAGTCCTCCAGAAATATTTTCATACGACTCGTGCATGAGCCCAAGCAGGCCAAGTGTTTTTTTCATGATATGATACCAATTTGTAACACACCCATGGTGAGGTGCCAAAATTTTGTTCTTCTTAATAAAATAAAAACCCCCATTCAGGGTCTCTATTCCATTCTGCTCTTCTAGAGGTTTCCATCCATGGTCTCCATGCTCCAAACCAAGCTCATAGCTGGAAGATATCCTCTCCCAAGTTCTTTGGGTTCTTCCATCCATCTATACTCACATATCACCGCCGGCTATGACCAGACACCAAGACAACCACCGCGTGAATCCTCGAAAGTGGCAAATCTCTGAAGTTCACAATTTGATGTCGCGTGTCCTCAGATATTTTGATGGCCTTGATTCACTTTAGGACTTTGGCGTTCTGGAGTTTCGAATGCTCCAAATTATTTTCTCCCTGAAGTACTCTGTACCTGGAGTTACATATGGAGTGCCATGCATCCCTCGTGATCGACGATTATGATCTACTTTGGGACTTCGACGTTCAGGAGTTTTGAACAGTCCAAACCCTTTTTCCTTCGAAGTACTCTGTACCCGGAGTTATAGATCGAGCACCACATGTCCCTCATGATTAACGACTATGATCTACTTCGAAACTTTGGTGTTCAGGAGTTTCAAACCCTCCAAATCCTTTTTTCTCTGAAGTACTTCGTACCCAAAGTTACAGATCGAGCGCCATGTGTTTTCCTCGATCAACGATCGATATCCGTCCTTTTCCCCACTTTGGGAGACTTGCAATCAATGCTCCTATGCGTTCTTTCTGCTAGAATACCAATCCTCTAAAGTAAGGGATCTCATGCCACGCGTCCTATTCCAATGGACGGTTCTGATGAACTTCGTAGCTCCGGCCCTCGGGTTTCTTGTGCCTTTATTCTTCAATTCCTATGGATTGACTTTCACCCGGAGTAAATCTCCAGCCCCCACGTATTCTGACAATGGATGGTTGGATGACTCCTTACCTTTGGAGCTTCAGAAGACTTTCGTTCAACACTCCACTTCCTTTCCTTTAGAGTTCGCACTTTTGTACTCCACGATATGCTGATGCGTTCCCCTCTTAGATCGACGGTCATGATTTACTTCGATAGTTCGGGCTTCAAGATTTCTTATCTCGCGCGACCCCACTTTCCTCTGAAGTGAATATATTATGAAATGGAAGATCTTCTGACACATGTCCTCAGTTGATGGATGGATCATATGAACTCCAGATCTCCACCCTTCAGGATTTCTTGTTCAACATACTCCTCTTTTCTCTCTAAGTTTATCAGCGTCAAGCTGACCACAACCTAAATCTGACAGTCTGAGGGTATCTACGTGACCCCAGAGATCTACGGATCATAACCTCTATTCAAGGGTCCCTTGGGTCCTAGTATGTTCCACTCTGAGAGGGACACCTGGAAACACCATTACTCGACACATGGGCCCCCACGAGATCTCAATGTTAATACACGTGTCCCTATGATCGAAAGTTCTTGAGTGATCCTGAAGGATCCTTAGATCCATGGTCCACATTAACTTCAGTACTTCGGGAGTTTTGGTGTTACCAAACCTATGTCCTCCCGAAGAGGTCAATGTCGGACTGACCATATCATAGATCCGACAGTCGGGACAGTTCCCGAGCATCCTCAGATCTATGACCCATATTAAGTTTAGGACTTCGGGACTTCGGGAGATTCACCTTCTGTACAAAAAATATGCTCAATTATTCAGACCCACAAATTCCTAAGGGCTCTAAGGGTTAGCACCCGCTTTCCTTCTCCAGATCCGACGATCATGAAGAACTTCGGATCCTCCCAAACTAATCTCATCCATTCATCTTCCAAACGAAAGGATCTCTCCTTTTGGGGCTTGAATCTCTCTATCCTTCCCGAGGTTTGTCATGTCCTTGAGTACTTAGGTATTTTGTGATATTTCTCCTGAACTTAACACTTAAAGAAATCTTTCGCGCACCCCCTGCATTCATTTATCAACTCTAGAAATTAAGGGGGTTCTCAGTCTCTTCCCACCTCACAGGGACTCTGTGCATATATGCACTACCTCTCCTGAGCTTAACAGACTCTTTCCTTCATAATGAATGGGAGTGTTGGCATGCACGCATGAGGATATTCCCAAGGTCAACAAATTCACAGTTCATTTATTTTAACTTGAGCCACCACGGGGCTCAATCATTTACGTGTACAAGCCAGAGAATTCCTTATTTTATTAATTACACAATTAGGAAGAATTAAAGGGATACAGTATAACCATTGAGAAAACATGCACATCCCTGCAACATTCATAGGATATCCAACTTAATTCAAAGCTACCGCTTAAATACACAGGATATGAGAATAGTTATCTATTACATGTTGTAGCCAACTAACTGACTTTGGGTGTTCGTCCTTCCACCCAACCATAGGATCAGAGGCATTCATTCTTAGCGCTCTGGCCACCCTCGTGCCAAGCCATGATATCACCATAGAATTTATGCCAATTCTCATCGATCCTTTCTCTTTCACATCTTCTGCGAGGTTTATCAAATGCTTTCTCAACATTAGGCTCGCGACCTTCTTCTCAAGTCCCATTCTCTGCATACTCTCATAGATTTATCTCTCTTTCATGACCTCGATGAGGTTTATCAGATACTTTCTCTGAATCAATCTCATCTCCTTTGGCTCATTCTCTATTATTGTAATGTTCCTCGCATTCTCCACTCTTATATTCATATCCTCTTACGTGCCTTACACGCACATTCCTCCTATAATGTTCCCTCATGTCAGAAGAAAACATGGTTCAGTCTGGGTCTATTGGATCCTGTCGTACTTTAGGATGACCTTCTGTAGCTATACAATGCTTCCATTCATGGGGGTGGTTGAGGGTTCAGCCACTGGTCCTTTTCTTATTAATTGTTCTCTTATTGTTTTCACATTATTTTTCTTTAGTGATATCATGGCTAGTAATTTCAAGGCTTCACCCCCACAGTCAGTTATTTGGTAATTAAAAAATAATACATTTCCATTGTTCCCATGCCACAACATGGTAAACCTAATTAATGATTAATTACAAGTTGGGGGAAACAAAGGTGTTACAGAGACCCGAAAGGGTTCATGGCTATAGGTTGAGTATTCACTATAGGATGGGCAGCAATGATGAAAGGTGCCTGCAGCACTACAACCATTTTGGTTGAAGGTGTCGAAGGGGTATCGTTAACTATAGTAGGCGTGGGAGTTGAAGGGCTCCCGATATATTTATGACTCGGTTCAGTACTCATCCTTGTACGATCACAAGTCTGATAATTGGAGGTGTGTGTACCATGTTTGATAACTCTACGCCTTTTAGAAGGAAAAGACTCAAAATGCGGTGGCAATTGTAACAAGCAGCGAGACCAGTGGGGAATTTGGTCTGGATCCATGATGACTCAATACTCAATATATAGAAAACAAATCCTAAGGCCAACTATTAATCAAAGAGAACACCAAAAATAATCAAAAGGCCAATATGCACACAAATAGGATAAAGTGGCTGAAAGGGACCTCCCTCTCTAAAGTAGGTATGCCTCGCCCAAGAGGGGCCTGAGACTCCTCTACTAAAGATTGGAGGTAACATAATTAGTTATAAGGGACCTCGTGGGCTTAACAACCCATCAGTCAGATCCCCCCCCGAAGAGGTAATCCTCCATAAAGGTTGTGTGTTGTTCAACCCTTATCTGACCCAGGGTACCTGCAGAATAACCCATGCAAGTAACCTATGTGGTACCTATGTCAAGCAACTAAGAAACCATAGTATAATCAATACACAGATGAACAGTCGTAAGTCAGGTCAATTATATGGGAAGGGTAACAAAGCCCGAAACCTTGAAAGCACTGCCTCTCACAGAGATAAGGGCACTAGCAAGATCCCCATAAATATATCTAATGCTAAGAAGGTATCGGGGGGATATCCCTTCAACCAACCTCACTCGACCTCGTGCCTAACTCTGGTGTAAGCAGACCCTCCTGATATTACTGATTATACAATTGATTTCTCCACTCCCTTACTCAGACAAATATGTTGATTTAATAACCTTGGAGAAGTTTACTCACAAAATCATATTCCAAGGCTCTAAATCCTAAGCTAGTTTGTGCACCCTAGAAAAATAAAATCGTTACTAATCAATTTTAAATTATAGCATTACTTTTAATGGTCATGCTTACTTAAAAAGGTGAGGTCATGAAACTAGTGATGTTATGACTCAGCAAGTAAAATAAATAAATATGAAAACAATGCAAAGTCCTAACTTCAATTTTCAATAAATGATATGCTTTTCAATAACACAAATATCAATTTAGTTCTATGATTCTAAATGGAATGCAATCTTTCTTTACATGTACTAAGATAAATGACAAAGACTCAAGAGATCATAATGCCAACAATGTAAAATGCCTAATATTTTTGTATTTTCAATATAAGAGAATGAAAATGCAAGGACTGAACAACAGCTTGATATACAGACTCTACTATATGTAAACAGAGAAAAACCAAGTAGGATATCAAGGAGAAAAACACCCAGACCAAGATGAAAGGACAATCAAATGAAAAAGATGATGAGAAAGGCACCGTCCAAAAAATTCAACCAAAGAAATGTTTATCGTCATTCCACAGATATTTAATAGTCATAACAGAGGTCTAATAAGACTCAACAATCATCAAAACCTACCCAGCAACCAAGAAACAAAGGGTGATGTACATGATTTTTCAATGGAAAAGAGTGTATATATGCCTCTAACAAGAGGACAGCATGCGTATGTACGCGACTGTGAGGAAAAAACCTGCATATATGTGTCAAAAAATAGCCAGGATAATGAGAAGGCTAAGAAAATCAGACTCGAAGTGAACAGAGGCTGTCAAGAAATCATACGACAAGAAACTCAATATAAAAAGAGCAATCTAAGGAGAAAAACACTCCAACTCTGAAAAAGAACATTTAATCCCCAGTATGGTCGCCAATTATGTTACGAGGAAAATCTCTCTATGGCTATGGGTAAACCACAACAGACGGAAATGACTTCAGAAATCAACTCTAATCTCAAGTATGCTATAAAAACAAATATGCTAGCAAGACAATATAAAAGGTCTACCTCGTTCATATGTTCGATGAAGTCCACCATTGAGCACTTGACCCAAAGAGATATACTTGCAACTAGTCCTCAACAACCAAGAAACACAAGCATATGGTGATAATATATAATGTTAGCACATTCAATAGCATAATCCATAAATATTCATAAAAAATACACCCATGGCATAATAATTCAAATATTCGCAAGATATTAATTGGACGAGAAAAGAGTATTTCTATTAAGATGTAATCAACAAAAGTGAATGAGTTACAAACATCTGTGTCGACACGGTTCAGAACCGAGAAACTAAGTTCCTTCCAGTTGGGCCTCTACCAATTCAATCCTCCACCAAATGCAAGCTCATATAAGAGAGGCAATGAGATTCTCAATCAATAAGGGAAGCTCTTGGGGTTTGAACAATGTTTTCAAACTTAAAGGACAAAGGAATGTTAAATCAATGTGAAGTGAATAATTTCTCCAGAGTAACTTTGCTCTCAAAGTTGAATTCTTCTCTCTCTTTTCCATAGCTCAAATTTTTCCCATTTATAGCCTTCAAGTGGAACTGAAGGGTCGAGTCGGAATGTTTCCAGTATATGGAAGGCCAAGGATCATTGATCTCATGATGTGACATGGAAACTCGACACCATTTTTTAGTTTTGGGAACAAATCCCAATGTATGTGGGTTGTAGTGGTGCAACCTACATATACGCATGCTATAATATAGGCAGGGCGCGTATATGTGGAAAAATCATGTTTTTAGCTCTGGTATTTGCAAAAAGGGACTTCAAGTCTGCATAGGGGAATGGAAAAAGGCTTTATGTGCAAGATTGCATAGGATGAGGAAAATCTTTCTATAACAGGTACTCATCTGAAGGATTAGCTATACCAAGCACCAATTATCCTCCTCAATCTTGTTAAATAAGAAATGGGTACTCATTTATCTAGGTGGGGGGGGGGGAATTGAAGGAAGTGAATCAAGTTTTTTGGAATCCATTATGGCAGATATTGTTTTCTCCCTTGGACATGGCACATGTTTGTGTCTCATCTTACAATTGGGTAATCTACTTGTCTTTGATTCATACCAATTCCATGTGTCGTTATACTTTTTCGTTCCAGTCAAAAAGTTCTCTCATTTTCATCACATTATGTTCTTGGTACTTGTCAAGTCAATGCTTCCAAGTCACTTGTCGTGCCTCATAATGTTCAAGGGAAATTTCACTTCAAACCATCCATCTACGGTTTTACCAATTTCCATTGCATCTTTTAGTCCATATTCACTTTATCCACCATCTCACATCACTTCCATGTGTCTGTTTCGTGTCGATGATAGTGGATACATCAAGGCCCTCATTCGACAAGCTTGTTCATGTCAACTTCAACACATTATCTTGGAATTAGACTTAGAAACCAATTAGTACCTTGGGACCTACATGCCTAAATAGCATGCATCCTCACTTCTGAAAGTAGGTTCACTTCATTCACCTCTGATTGGATGATTCCATGAATGTTAGGCCTTAGCTCATTTATTCACATTCATTGGAATGTACTTAAGGGTATCTTGGGATTCATTATCATCATTGGTGATTCCCCTTGCACTTGTTAAAGGATTACCTCAATGACCTGTAATCAAGTGGTTTCTACCATGTTTGACATCAAATCATCTATTCACATGGCTAGATTCGTACCGTTTTAGGATCGCGACGAAGACCCTGGGTTGGGCGCTCACTCTATTATGTGCTTTTCCTAGTATGCGATGGATATCATTTGAGCATGTAAAAAATTTCAATACAATCACCATGCTAGCAATATTATTGATATATATATATATATTGTCACACAAATCCACATTGTATTGATCTGTGGCTATGTTTTATCATCTAGTAGCTCATTTTTTTATTTTTCATGGTTGTTATCAGTTCATTTCATGGAGGTATGGATCCACATTGTATCTCTAGTGGCCATATCCTTGGTCATTATTTTCATGGATCCGCAGTGTATTGGTTGATGTCCATGCTTTGAATCATCTCGTATTCTGAGCATAGGTATGCATGCTTCGTAAATGGAACATATTTTTATATTGATTTATGTTTGTTTGCAGCTTCTGCAAGGTTCTCCTACTCTAACACCCTTGCATTGAATAATTTGTAAAGTGTTCCGACCATCAGTTTATCTTTAGACCTCACACTATAGGGGGCATCTGTTACACACCAAACTGTCACACTTGAGTGTCGCACCCTAAGTGTCGTAAATTTCTCAAAGTGACATATGCACCTTGTTAAGTGTCGCATGCATTGTTGCATGTGTCGTATGCGCCTTACCAAGTGTCTAATTCATTTTTTTGAGTGTCGCAACCCCTTGACACCATGAAAACATTTTCCACAGTCCCTAAATCATGTTGGAAGAAGAAGCCCCATCATTTAACATTCGAAACATACCTTTTCTTTGGCAATTTTGATCATTTTGAGAAATTTAGGAAGGGTGGCTCCCCTTAGCCATGCTGGGGGAGTGCCACTTCACGGGGTGGTTCCCTCTTTCCATGTTAGGAGATCACTACTTTATAGGATTCTGTCATGTGTTCAACTCTGGGGGAGCACCATTCTTGTTAGAGGGAATCATGGGATCCTCCACCTCTTTCTAAGGGCCAGATATATTGGTTGTGTTCGATCCCTATGTTATGGCTTCATCTTAGGATCAAATACCAACCTTAAAGAGACATATCCTCAAACATATCCTTCATTTTCTCATGGTGGTTGCGCCTCTAAAATCCTATATATTGAAGGTATTTCCAAGGTGAAGGGGGAACAATTGAGGTATCAAACCTTTGATCTTGGGAGAAGCATCAACATTTTGATGTCAATATTCATGCAAGGATTGGATGAGGAGATCTTGGATATTATTGTTGCATCGTCAAGCATGCTTTGTAAGTTCCTTCTTTGTCTTTCCAATTAATGATAACTTGGCCTATTCCCTTCAAGTTCAAGTGTTCTAAATTTTCTTTTCTATTGTCATTTCAGTCTTCATAGATAGATATCCTTTGTTTAATCATATAGAGTAGGAGGAAGAGTTCATTTTCTAGTCTTTGAAAGACTTCAGTTGTGTTGAGGAGCTTGGAGATCAAGCCTAAGGATTGGAGCAGTGAGGATGAAAATCGCAACAAGGTATTTCACATTCTTATTCTCTCTTGCTTGATTGATTGAGTTATATATATAGGGACATTAGCAACCATTTATTTACTTATGTCTTTGGACCAAATATAGAGGTCTTGGTTCAAAGGAGATCTTATCATGTTCGCAGGTTAATATTTATCACAACACCCCATCAACACACGTCTCTGGAGATTAAAGAGGTGAAATTACATTAGCATGACAGCCCCCCCTGTAATTACAACTTTTTGAAGCCCAAGCACCATATGAATCTTGATAAATATAGCTTTAGATAAAGGTTTAGTGAAGATATCAACAACTTCATCATTTTCTCTATAATATTGAAGAGAGACAACATTCTCATGAACTAATTGTCTAAAATAGTGAGCATGGTGCTCAACATGCTTCATCTTACAATGGAAAACAAGATTTTTAGCAACATGTATGGATTTTTAATTGTCACATTAGATTTTAATCGAGGTCTGAATAGGAAAGCCAAGTTCACCTAAAAGTTGGCAGATTCATACTCCAGTACTTGGTTGAATGGTGCCACGATATTATGCTTTTGTAGTTGACAAGGAGACAACCTTTTATTTCTTGCATAAACACACCAACAATCCAGTGTTAAAGTGAAACACATATCTATAAGTGGACTTTTGATCATCATTCTTTCCAACCTAGTCGGAGTTGGTGGAGTTGGCCAATGAATATGAACTTCAACAATACTTGATACCAAAGTTAGTGGTACCCTTGAGATAGCGAACAATTAATTTGACTTCTTTCCAGTGGCTTTCTTTGGGGTCCTGCATAAACCGAGAAGCCACACTAACAGAAAAGGAAATGTCAGGTTTAGTATGAGTAAGACAAATAAGACTACTGACTAGTTATTGATAGACTATAGCATTGAATTTGGGAGTTTGACAAATTTTGGTGATATTTACTTTGGATTTTAAAGGATTATCATAGGGATTACAATTTCCCATCTTAAAATGTTTCAAAATATCCATGACATATTTAGATTAAGAATTGAAAAAACCATCACGTAGTGGTAATACTTGAAGACCCAAAAATAATGCAGAATAACAAGATTTGTCATGTCAAAGGAGTGAACAAGTTGTTTATTCAATTTGAGAATGAGATCAATAAATGACAAGGTCATCAACATATATAAAAACAATCAAAGTGGATCCATTGGTATGGAGGACATACAAGCTATGATCAAATTCACAACATTTGAAACCAAGTCGAAGAAAGAAACTATCGATCTTAGCATACAAATCTCAGGGAGATTGCTTCGTACCATAAGGAGAATTCTTGAGTCAAAAAACCATGTTAGAATCTATCTCAAAACTAGGAGTTTGTTCCATGAAAATTTCTTCAGATAGGTCTCCATGAATAAAATCACTCTTCACATCCATCTGAAGGATTTCCCATCCAAAACGAGCAACAAGGGAAAGAGTTAGTCAAGAAGAGTTCATCTTTGCAACAATGGAAAAGGTATCAGTGTAGTCCATACCTTCTTGTTGAGAAAATCTATTCACAACTCAGTGTGCTTTATGTTGCTCAGCAATACCTTCAGAGGTAAATTTGGTCTTGTAGACCCATTGACACTTCACAACATTATTTCCATGTGGTCAGGGAACTAAGTCCCAAGTTTGATTCTTCGACAAAGAATCAAGTTTTTTCTACATAGTTTGTTCCCATTTAGGTCCCCCTTGATCATCCAAGTAGGAAATATGATTAGAAGTTTCAAGAATGTGAATCATTAATGCAACGTTGGTATTTTTTTTTTTACTTCGAGTTTGTCATCTGTAGGAAACATCATCGAAATCATCTCAAATAGCTTCAATTGTCTTGGAATCCCATCTGGGTAGACAATAAATAGGTGAACCATTGTTCATTGCAAAAGTTTGATCAAAAGTTGGAACCGTTTTAATTGACGTAGATGGAAGACTAGTCAAAACAGATCTTGACAGACTAATCGAGTTGGAGTTCGATGGTCTAGTTGAAACAAGAACAATGTTTTACTATCCGGTTAAAGGATTGAAAAATGGAATAGAAGAACCAGTGTCAAAGAAAACATCAAAGGGATCATCATGCAACAAACTAGAGGAGGCATTCAACAAATTGATGCTACAATACTTCTCATCAAATCATACATTTTGGTCTGATAATGATTTTTCATTTGATAGGATCAAATAGTCGATAGGCCTTAGACTTTTCAGAGCAACCCATCATGATGTAAGAATGACTCTTTGAATCCAACTTATTTCTGCAATCATCATAAATATGAACCCATGAAACACATCCAAACACATGAAGGTGATCGTCTGAAGGATTCTTTCCATACCATCATTCGACTAGAGTCATGGAAAGAAAAACTCAAGTGGATATGCAATTGAGCAGATAGTTTGCACAATATACTTCTTTAGTCCATAATCGAGGAGGCATATATTTGGCCTACAAAATAAATATATCCATTTCGATTAACATCTGATTCTTGCATTTTGTGATTCCATTCTACTGAGGTGTGTGAGGAATCGACCACTTCCAATCAATACCATATCAAACTAGGTATCTTCAAAAGGTCAATTTACATACTCACCGCAATTCTTTGATCTCATGCACTTGATGGGTCGACCACATCATTTTTCAGCAAAGGCTCTTAACTCTTTGACATTTTTAAAGACAAGATTCTTATTCTTCAAAAAATAGACCCAAGTGAGACAAGAGAGATCATCAATGAGAGTCAAAATATGCCTTGTACTTTCCAGGGAAGGTAGATTGATGCAACAAATATCACTGTGAACTATCTCCCGAATATTCTCTTCTCACCATGACTTGCTAGAGTCAAAATATGTCTGATGATTCTTTCCAAGCACCCAGCCTTTACAGACTTCTTGAAGGGGAAATACTTTAGGTAGACCAACAACCATGTTATAAGTTTCCATCAAATATAGACTTCAAAAATTCAGGTGTTTGAATCATCCATGTCAAGTTCCACTTCCCTCATCAGTCTAAGCAACAAGAGAATTCGGTTCATTTTTAAGTCAAGTCATGTCACAAAATTTATGCAGACTATCCTTTGGGTTGAGAAACCCTTCGGCAACAATCAACAGATCTTTCTTCAAATATCGAACAAAGAACTGATCTGGAAAAAAAAATCAATCTTACCTATATGTGTTAAATAGGAAATAGACAACAGATTAGCACTAAGATTTGGCACATGATAAACGTCGACAATTCTCCCATGTTGACAGGTAACATTACCCTGACCAGGGTCCAACAATATTGAGAGAAAAATCATTGACAACATAATTCTTCCTCTTCTTTGTGTCATTCAAGGACGTGAACATGGAATCATCCTTGGACATATGATGGGTGCACCCAGAGTCGTTCACCCATTCGTTCTACATAGAATGAGACAACAAGGCTTGATAAGTTATGATTTGGAAGGTGAAATTATCAGCAGGTTGGTGAATAATGGACACGTCTCCTTCAAGGTGTTTAACATTCTCCTCTAAGTCATCTCTCTTCTTATAACATACTTTCTCCACATGTCTAATATTTCCATAGTACTGACATGTATTTTTCTTTTGACTTTGATGGGGTGCATCTATTTCCCCTTTAGGTTTTTGTTCATGGTATCCAAGTCTCTATGTAGGGGTATCAAATCTTCCTCTTTCCCTATTATTCGACTTTCTCTTTCCCTTGAGAAAGTGGGATTGATGTTTACCACCAAGCTTGCCTTCTTCAAGCATTTTGTTTCGATCTTTAATCAAAATATCACAGAAAGCTTCAAAGGTGTAATAATTTCCATCTTCCTTGTGTTCCTTCCAGTTGGTGCAGAACGTCAAAACAAACACATTGAATGGTGTTCTAAAATTCATCGGGACCTGCTCGATGAGTTTTCCATCTTTCTTTTGATAATTATTTCCACATTCTCCCAATTTCAACTGGATTTCCTTTACACGCACCAGATAGTTCTTTATTTTATCAAAAGAATGAGGATCGAGAGAGATATACTCTTTATCCAATTGTGTGGCATGGATTTCATCAACTATGTCGAACAATGAATTTATCTTCTTTTAAATGTGTTGAACCTGCACAGAATAGATCTAGCTAGAAAATACTACACACATTTGCAGAGAGAAATTGAGAAAGAAGAAGCAAGATAGAAAGAATGGAAGAATTCTCATTAACCATATTCCACACTCAAAGAGTGAATAATTTACAATATATATAGGATACATGAGTAACTAATGAGCCATAGTGGTGGTCTAGATTGATATGGACACAAACCAACAGTTACAAGAGTAAACTTCCACCTAGTCTAGTCTCTCAGGCAGTTACGAGAGTGAACTGCCACCTAGCTGAGTTAACTAGTCAACTAGTCTTCAGTTAACTGACTAAACAAAGAGTAGTGAGTTGGTGATGATCCCAATGTTGCATGGTGATAAAACCAATGCAACATCTAAACTCAACTCAACTAGTCAAACTGAAGTGTCAATTGAAAGAGAATATTCTCCAGGTGGAATATTCTCCCCTAAAATATAGGAGACTGGATAATGACTAATTATGACTAATAAACAAGGAATAACCTTAGGAAAAATAAATCCTAGGTTTGTGTGAAGTAACTCCAACACTTCTTCCATAATTGATGAGGGAATTCGATTCCATTGAGGAAAAAATGAATCTCTCGCAATATATAGGTCACGATGACCCCTACAACCTCATCCTTTTTTCCATCAACAACGAACTTTTCTTGATTGTCTGTTGGATATGGAATCCCATTCTTCATATACTCCCATAATCCTTTACTCTTTGGTAGGGATTCCATGTATGGTGCCCATATTCCATAATTTGATCCATTCAAAATTACAGGATCAATCTTCGATATCTATATAGAAATGTTTTGTTTCAATAAGTTCTAATCGAAAAACCACCAGCCCAGAGTCAATCACACAACAAATCCGACTCAACAAATTTTGCATATAACAAATGAGGTTTCAAACCATCGTATTTTATACCATGTTGGGAAATAGGGTGGAACCTATTACAAAATAGATAGAAAATTATGCATATAATCGAAGAGGGAATAAAATTTTGAAGACAAATGTGGTGTCTAAAGACATCATTACAACACTTAAGCACGCCACACTATGATCAGAACATCATAATGCATATTGGACATTGATATAACCATGATGGAAATGACCCATGGGGTCTACTATTTATATCCTTAATATATAACCAACTTCCATTAAATAAGGAGGATCTTGTCCACATATAACTATCATTTGTTATATTTGACTCCATCAAATCCGCATTGTTTTGTCAACTTGACAAGGATGCTCGACCTGACTGTCCATGTCTCAAACTTGTAGTCAATTTTTTGGCTAGTTGATCCACCGCCCAACTATATTCAACTATTTTTCAACTTTCAAACCGACAAACTTGTCGACTACTCAAGTGCCTGATGTAGATATCTAGTCGATCACCCAACCGACTGTATCCAGATGTAGGTCGACCACCCGACCGATTGATTCCAGGATAAGCATGATGAACCATAAGGAATTGATGTTCCAACAAAAAAAACACTATGAGTAGGATCCTTTTAAGTGAAATGAACATGGTAACTTCTCTAGGGATTGGAGAAAGAACCTTTGAAGAGAAAACAAGTTTCACAAGATGCTCTAGAAAAGGGAAAAAATAGGCCTACAATAATGTTTCCAAGCAACAAAAAGACTTCAAGAGAAAAAATTGGAAGTGGAGATAGGTTTGAAATCTTGAATGAAGTGCAAGAGAAGTTGGACATCTAACATAAGTCCATAAAGAGATGGGAAATGAGGGGAAAACCTATTTGGATCATATTTTAAATGGATTAAGAGATATCCTAGGGGAAGAAAAATAAAAGAAGACTTATTTAAAGAGGAAAATTGAGTGCATGTCTACAAAAGAAAGTATGTGTAGTTGGAGGTACTGAGGAGAAATACCAGAAGGGAAAATGGATTTTCATTCAAAGCCTTAAGGGATTGGTCATCCAAAGTAGAAGTAATTAGACTTGTAAACAAAAATTGTAGAGGAAAACAAATATCAAAATTGGACAAAGAGAAACTCAAAGATCTAGATTTATGGAAGAAATAATAAATTGAATCCCTAATCATAAAAAAGATCTAATAGAGCTTAACTAGGCAAGCACTATTTAAGAATCAAAGTCAAACTCCAATCTAATATTTGAGAAAATACAAAAAAGTTTGGATTGGAAACTAGGATTCAAGAAGATATTTAAAAAGTTAAACTACTACTGGGAAGAAGATTATGCATAGTATGGAAGTGGATCCTAATCACATTTATATTAAGGGACTTATCAATATTTTTTAATTCCTACTAAGTTTCTCCCAAAACAATGTTGGTAGGAATCGACCAAACTTTGAGAAAAATTCTTTGGAATAGAGGAAATTAGTTAAAAAAAAAATTGTCTTGGTGAAATGGGTGAAAGTATGCTTTGGAAAGTTGGAGTATCAGAAATAAGACAATTGGTGTTCGTTAATATGACCGAGATAATCACCTTTGGCAATAGTTTCTCCTTTATAAGTACCATGCAAGAAAAAATCTAGAAGTGTTTTTTATAGAAGGTACAAAAAATGGATAGAGACATGGAAGAATATTCTTGAGTGTTTGCCTTTAATTAAAAACCAACCAATTGTCCAATGGTTATACTTTATGGATTCAATTCAAACCTATAGAATCCCTTATTAGTGGGTAACCCTCCTTTTGGAAGACAAGGACTATGAAAACCAAATACCATGTTTCAATCAAAGAACATCTTTAGAGTTTGCAAATTTGGGAAATATTTTAACCCAAAATGAAAAGGCCCCATAGTCGTTTAGAAGTGAAAAGGGAAAGAGTATCGGCTAGACCTAGTTTAACAACTCCAACAAGGGTGTGATTGGATTTTCAAGACTTGATAAAAGAAAAATGAAACTGTAACAAGTAGAGGAGTCCCTGATTTGAGTAAAGGTCTAGAATTGGGGTAATTTATAGTTTTGAAAATATGGAGAAAGAAACAATGGTTCCTTTTGAGGGAGAGATGGTGGAACAAGATTTGGATTCCTTCTACAATTCATAAAATTTATTTTCTTTTTTATGCTTAGTGGAACAAGGAAAATTTTTAACAAGCAAACTTACATGAATAGGGGATAAATGGATATGTTTTATTTAATTTGGAAGAATAAATTCAAGGTCAACTTTTGATCATGCTTTGCTATTGCAATTAAAGTGGTTAATAACATCCTTGAAGGATAAATACTTGCATGAAATCCATGGAGGAATGGGACAAAGTTTATGTGAAAGGTTAGAAAGGGAAGTTGATCTTAATAGGGAAGTGAAATTCCTCGGAATATTTTGTGGAATAGATATCTCCCCCAAGGCCTCTCAGTTGAAGGATTCCAATTTTAATGTCATAAGTTTTCTACTCGCATTGATATTCTCCTAGATTGAGGAAGGACGAACTTGACACATTAGATAAGAGGAGACACCACCGAAAAACAAAAAAAATTGTCTAATGTCAAATATAAATCATAACATAATACATGTATCACTCTAGTATTGGGGGACAAGAGGAGGCCCTCATGCCCCTTCCATTGATAGTTTTTTCTCTAACCACATCAATTATTTTCCTATGAAAATATTGTGTCATAGGAGCTGAGAAATTGGTTGCAAATTTGTGCCCTAGCTCCCCTTGAGGCTTAAATCAACTTTGAAAATATGTATAAGTCATGCCCTAACAGAGGTAGGTTGATGATGTTGTGTATTTGTGCCCCTCAAGGCTCAAATCAGCTCTAAAAATATGATGATGTTGTGTATTTGTGCCCCTCAAGGCTCAAATCAGCTCTAAAAATATGATGATGTTGTTCACCAGTGAGGTTGGTTGATTATTGTGTACCTTAACTTGATCCAAGATGCACTAGGTCTCACTCTGTAAAATGCCATAAACCCTAGTGAAAAACCCTGGTCCAAAACAAAGTAAAAGAAAAGTGAAAACGTGAATGGCTACTAGCCTTTTATAACATAGGGTCATTGTATGACCTAGGTTAACCTTTTAGAACTAGTGGAGTATCAAGAATCGATGGGTATAGTTAAGTCTTGTCAAACCTATTCAAGACTGATCAAGTCAAATTTGTGTCTACCAGGTTAGACTAGTTCTAGTAGAGTTAGGTTTGGACTCTGAATAGACTCATTTGTAGGATAGGTCAGGTCTACCCAAAAGGTATACTTGGAAAATTGGATGGGTCCTATGACCATGTTCCCAACTCTGAGTTTTGCAACACTAATTTATTTTACTAAAGAATTTCATGTATTCATATTTGAGAAGTGAATTTCAAAGTATTGGAATCAATGGAGTAACAATTTTGTAATGTCTATGAATTGATCCTATGATAATTTACAAAATGTAAAATTGCATTTCTTTTTTATATTCACTTTTTAAGAAGACCATTTTTTTTAGATATCTCATAGAAATATCGTGTTTATGTTAAGGGTCATACTAACTGAACTTTCAAGTTGGAGAAAGTATTTGTATTTTTCTCTAGCAAACAAAAGCAAGTGGTAAGACACATTGTATACATGCATATATTCTTTGCAGATAGATGATGTTGTGTTTTATTCCATTTGATTGGTCTTTGAAATCACCAAACATCAAGAGTACCTGAAACTTATATGCCATTTTTAGTCTTCACAAGACATATTATTTTGCTGAATTACTAAAATGCACTTTCTCATTCATATGTGTGTCAGTCATTCACATATTTGATTGTTAGGATAATCTCTATGGAATATTTTTGTTATAGTTATTGGTACAGTGACTCTGATACTAGGTCGAATCCATCTATTTTAGAATATTAAGAATATAAAGAAACTATATTTCATCTTATATCTCATCCATTTCCAAATGCATTAGTATAGTAAACATGTCGTTCCAATGAAGATTTTTCTTGTTTTAGACAATAATGCACCTTTTATTATTTTATGTTGAGTTTTTTTTATATAGTATTCTATGCATGCCTTTTGTCATAGGTTGAACGGAAGATGATGAAAGTACAAATCTGGGATATTGTTGGCCAAGAGCGATACAAAGCGATTACAAGTTCCTATTATCGTGGTTTTGTTGGGGCTTTGCTAGTTTATGATATTACTATTTTATGATATTACCGTGGTGCTATTGGGGACTTGCTAGTTTGTTGAGTACGATAATATTAGAATATGATGACCTCTATGAAGTAAAATCACAAGAATATAGGCTTGATTTTTCTTAGAGTCTCCTTCTTTATATACTCTGCAAAAACATCCCTTGTCATAGGGAACCAAACTTCAACACATTGTACATTAGCAATAAATCCTCCCTTCACCAATTTCAACCAATTGGATTCATATAACTTGGGCCCAATCAAGAATTTCAAATCAGTAATGCACTTGTACTCTCAAACAAGAGTAGATGCAAGAAGTATCATCAAGTTCATTGACACAACCTTCAGTGCCAAATCTTATTTTAATAATCCATATGTGAACATATTTTGTTCTTTAAATATATGGTTGGAACTTGAAAGTAATAGTCGTAAACCTGCTCAAAATCAAATGGATTTGATCATAAATTGTTTCCAGAGTAAGGTTTTGAAGCCCATAATTTTCCTACACCCAACCAATGACTAGTTTTGAGTCACCAAAAACACGTAGAGAAGAAATACCCCTTTCTACTATAATTCTGAGGAATATAGCCAGAGATCACATCTCTCAACCCAATGATTTGTTACTCTATCTATACCTTCTTGGAAATTAATGTGGTGATCATCAGAAAAGAATAAATCACCCATTTCCCCACATGAGCCTCAGTTCTCATGACAGGCACCATAAATAAATTCCCAGGATCTAGATTTATCAATTTTCAAGGAATTATTATGTCTTGCAAGTTTAGTCTTAAGAATTATTTTGATGAAATCATAAGTAAAATTAATTAGTAAAATACCTAAAGTGGAGAGATTGTTTCATATTGAAAAAACATGGCATTTCTAGTAGTCCATGGTGCCCATGATACCACAATTGGTAGAACTTTGTGTTATTCCACCTCTAAATCCTCACACCAATTTTTAATTCCTTCTACTAAGGTGACACCTGCCAATTTATTTTTCCTACTATAAATGTTATAATAGAATTCCATACCTCACTAGAAAAATGGCATTTTATCAATAGACAGATTGTCCCACCTCCATGCCCGCATAAAACAAAATAACCAGGGCCTGTCCATGAGCATTTATGTAGAAATTCCCATGTGAGGATCTTATTGGAAATTGAAATCCATGTAAAAATATGAATTTGAACTTCCATATTGGCTTCCACCATCAATATACATCCTCTTGTCCTCTTTCCAAAAACATAGTTGAATATCCTAGGCTAATTTTGTATTCACCATTGATAGAACGTTTTGACCAGACCAATGCATATTCTTCTATGTTTAATCTAATAGAACTATTCAATTACCTATTCATAAAGGAATTCCATGTGTTAGTGTGTAACCCTTCCCAATCCTAAACTTTCTATACTTTTACACACTTAGATCTAGAGAGTAATGTTGTTTTGGTTATTATCAGTTTGGGTTGTACATTTATAAATTTCAAAATGATAATTTCCATGGACCTCTATCCAAAAAATAACAATAGCATATGGTGTTTTTACTATGATATTGATGTATGTTTTGTCTTTATTAGTTGTATTATATAAGCCAGATATGATTTTGTCTATATTTTATTGGGTGTATCTTGTAAGATTTGTTCTTGCACTTTTATTTGTAGGTATCAATTCAAGGATAAGTTACTATTGATGAGAGAAATGACCCATGCTTCATTTTTCCAAAACAACAATGTATACTTGAATGTCCTAGGATCGGAAAGCAGAGAAGCTACCATTTATTTTCACTACCTATGGAAAAATTCTACAATCTCAAAGGGAGACCTGACTTCCCAGACAACCAAGTTTTCCAACTGTGGTTCTCTTTCAAACGATGGTTTTGATTTGCAACTCCATGAATTGATTAGCATTTCCCCAAAGATGAATCCAAAAGAAAAAAGTATAGCAAGTCATTTTTATTGTGCCTTATTTGTGGCTATTGGAGTTGATTCCAAAAATCTAGATGTTGCAAGGGAGAAGTTTTGGATTAATTAGGGGTGGAGCAGCATAAAAAATGTTCAAAATCATTTCCCACAACAGGATATTTATTCAAAAAGGATGGATCATTTTGAATATCCCTTTCTTACTCTTCGTAAATGAATGTTGATTTTCTTTCTTTTATGGGGGGATGAAAATATTGTTATCTATTACTAAAACTTTAGGCAAGAATCAACCTTGTTTTTTAATAAATCTACTATGAATCAAATGGGTCTATCTACTTTCTCATTAGTCTATTATTAATCAAATGGGTATATCCACTTTTGTAGATGATAATTTTGTGAAGCTAATAATTAGGTAGTGACCTTACGATATGCAACTGAGGACCAAGTGGGTACATCCACTCTCTTAAATGGTTATTGTTGAGAATTACATGGAAACCTTGGGAGGTGAATATAATTATCAATTACTCATGTTTTATTTCTTCCTTTGGGGATGTGAGTAGAATTGTCAATTACTCAAATTTTAGGAAATGAACGAACCATGCTTTCTCTCAAGTATACCATGAATCAAATGGGTATATTCACTTTTTTGGATGATGATTTTGACAAGATGAGAAATAGATAGAGACCTTGCAATAAGCAAGTGGGTACATATTTTTTTTATTAAATGTTTATTTTTTGAATTAGATGGTAATGTTGAGAGGTGCAATCATGAATCTCAGTTACAAGGCCAAACTCCCATGGTGATCTATTTTGACATGGTTTGTAGGAAAATAAGAAATATCTACCCTTGAAATAAAAATGCTTAAATATGTTTATTTTATTTTATTGGATGGATTGGATAGCTCTAATGCATGCTCAAAATCAGTTCCTAGAGTCTTATGTTCTTTAGATGTTATAAAACATGTAATTCCAAATATTTTAGTATAATTTAGTGTGTAATGATGGACAATTGTGTTCAATTTTTATTCAATTTCTAGGGGAATTGTATCAATGAATATATTTGTTTCATTAGTGCATAATTTAGATGCATATATGCATTCAAGTTTTAAACACAACAATATGTTTTGGATTTATATTTAAAGTGGTTTCATTATTTTTGTTCAATAATCAAATATCTCAGACTTGAACTCAGCTTGCTTGGACTCAACACGCTTTTTAAAATATTCAAATTTTAATTAAAATATATTATGGCACACAAGAAGTAAATATGCACATTAAATTGCCAAATATGCCTGAAAGGTGAAAATAGGGAAAATGAATACATATTATTGTTAGAAAAATTGGTGTCATTGATTTCAACCCTGGAATAAGCCCCAAAGCAAGTTTAGAATCCCTTAGAAGTAATGGGATTATTTGAAGGAGTATCCAAAGTGGTCCCCTTACGGCGTAGCTCTAAGAATGGCCCTAATGGGAAGATGATTTGAAGAATCATACAAGAAATCCTTAGACATCAAACAAATAATCCTATAGGTATAGTCAAGAAGCCCCAGAAGTAAGGAAGGGAAGTCTTGGAAGCAAGGCTAAGTTACCCCTAAAGTCGGCCCCAATTGGAATAAGTACTAAAGATAAAAATAAAATTTCAAGTGTAAAGTCAGCCCAAACTAGAATAAATATTAGAAATATTATTAAAGTGGAAAGATCCAAGTCAACCCCATTTGAATTAATTATTTGGGTCAAGTCAACCCTAAAAATAGGGTTAAATATAGTATAAATAAGGCGCCTAGGAGATCATTTCAAAAATCGAACTAAGTGACTTCTATCTGAGGTAATTAAGTGACATCTGAGGCAGTGAATCAAGTGACTACTAAGGCAGTGAATCAAGGAGATATGAGGCAGAAAGGGTGAGAGATATGAGGTAGTAAGGGAAATTTATCTGAGGCAGCAAAGCTAAATTTCAGAGGCAGATCTGAGGCTTGTTCTAAGGTTGATCTGAAAAAAAATTATGGGTTACATTTGATGAGTTTTAGGCCTGATTTGAGGCCTATTCTATGGAAAAAAATAAGGTGCAAGCCTGAGGTAGTTAATAGAGAATTTTCAAGCCTATTTTGAGACAGTATTGAAGGCAAATTTTAGGTGCATTCAAACATTCTTTTTAGGAAAATATGAGGTGCATTCAAACAACGTTATGAGGTAAATTTTAAGGTGAGTTTTCTTGATTAGATTTTATAATTTCTTGAAGTTTATTCTAGACCTATACCTAGGCATATTTTGAGACAATATTTGAGGCAGCGATGAAGATACAAGTAGTGAAAAACTTAGGAGGTGAAGGGTTTCTCCGAGGCAAGTTTGAATCTGTATTGAATCATGTTTTGAAGATCATTTTTGAGGTATAAGGCATTAAGTCTGTGGCACAGAGTAAGGCCAAACTTCAGGCCTATTATATCCAATTTTTCCAGCAAAATTTTGTGCTTGTTGTGGTCAAGCATCTTTTAGAATCGTTTTTGGTCTTGGTTTCAAGTCTCTTGTGTGTAGATCTGTTAGAGAAGTTTGAGGAAATATTGCAGCAAAGTTTTCATGGATATTTTACACAGTCATGTAACTTAGCAAAGGAGAAGAATGAAGATCTTTCTATGGTTATGTTTTGGAACCAGGAAGATGACTCAGCAAATATGCTAAGATGGTGATTTAGTGAAGCTAAGAATACAACATATGAAGGCTACATATCAAGGGTGATACAATCTACCTTTTGCAGCTGACAGGGTAAGGGATTCTCCTTGCAAATTGTGATTAAGGGTGTACGCTGGTAACTCTTTTGTAAATATTGTTTTGAGAACAATTTGTGAAACAAGGTTCGATTGGGTGGTACTCGAGAAGATTGGTGTCTTTAGGTTGGTGCCTGCAAAGTGTGAGTTGGTGCTCACAAAGGGGTTGGTACCTCCTTCTAGTTGGTGCTAGAAAATTCAGGGGGTTGGTGCCTCCTTCCAGTTGGTGCTGGAGAATCTTGGAATTTGTTTCTTCCGTTGGATGTAATCTTTTGATATATTAAAAATTGTTCCATGGTTTTTTTTCATTTGGGTTTCCACGTAAAATTTGTGTGCATTGTTTATTTGTGGTTGTTTGTTTTAATATATGATATCTTGAATGAAAAAATATCTTGAATACAATTATAAGTAGAAGAAGTGATAAATTGTGTATATTGATTCACCCCCCCTCTCAGCATCCATGAATATACCAACAATTGGGATCAGATCAAGTTCCTTCATAAACAATCTAACCACTCGAAGGTAGATCATGCATTGCATTAAAAATGGAACACTAGTATTCGATGGTCAAAACTATGCTTTCTAGAGCATAAGGATGAGAAAAATTTTGTGAGCACAAGGATTTGATGTCTAGAAAAAAATAGTGAACGGATACAAGACACCTACTTCTCCCCCAACAAATACAGTTTGAAAGGAACTCTATGAAAACAATTCGAAGGCTATGAATGTTATTCAAGTGGCCTTTTTAATTCAATATATGTCAAGGTTATGCATTGCGACTCTGCAAAGGAAATTTGGGACAAACTTCAAAATGTTTACAAAGGATATGCTAAATTCAAGGGGACCAAGCTTAAAACTTATAGAGCTCAATTTGAACATCCGAAAATGAAGGAATATAAAGATATTGCAACTTATTTTTTGCGAGTTGATGAAATAGTGAACATTAATAGAGGACTGGGAAAAGAAATCAAAGGTTCAGTAATTGTTCAAAAGATACTAAGGTCTCTTCTGATAATATTTGACCCTAAGATCTCAGCTCTAGAAGAAAGACATGATCTGGATAAGTTACGTATGGATGAACTACATGGTATTCTTACAACCTATGAAATGAGAACAAAATGGGAAAATTCATCCAGAAGGGAAACAACTTTCAAAGCATCCAAGGGGATAAGGAAGAACAAGCCAAAGTCGAAATCATGCTCTAGTTGTAGTGATGATTTAGAAGAAGAAATATCCAACTTCCTGAGAAAGTTGAAAAGAGGAATTGGAAAGTACATAGGTAAGCTTCCCTTAAAATGTTTTAATTTTGGTAAAATTGGTCATTTTTCTTCCAAAGGTCCTTATGCTGGGATTTTAGATAGTGACGAATAAGAAGTTCCCAAGAAAGAAAAGAAATATCATAAAGGAGACAAGAAAAGAAATAAAAGGAAATTCTTCAAGAAAATTCTCTACTCAAGAAAATATAGTTCCTCGTCTAATGAGGATAATGATAGCGACAGTGACTCAGAAAGAGTTATCTTTATGGAAATGCAAACTCAAGAAGAAACTCTTGAAAATGATAAAAAATATTATGAAAAAAAAAGGAGAAGTGGATCTTGAGGAAGAATTGGTCAGTGCCTTAAGTGAACTAAGAAAAGAAAGAAAGAAAAACAAGTCTCTCAACGAAGAATTAATCAAGATAAAGGAGGGTCCTCAAAACCCTAAATTTGTTTTTGAAGAAGTCTAGCAGATTATCATAAATCTAAAGGTTCAGTTGGAAGAAGCCAAAGTGATTGAAGAAACACCAAAAAATCAGTTGGAAGAAAAGGATAAAATAAAAGAGAGTTTGGAAGCTAAAGTAGTCTCACTAAGAAAGGAACTTCAGAAGAAGGACATCCAATAAAACCTTGGAAAAAACACCAAAATAATGGAAGAAATCATTAATAGTCAAAGACCATGCTATGATAAAACTGGACTAGGATACCAACAAGCTCATATTGATAAGGGTTCAAGCTCCATGATGATAGGAAAAGAATCAAAACCAACAAGTTATGCAGACACTATCAAAGGTTCCATAAAGAAGGAAGAATATAAGTTTCCAAAGGAGGATAAGTAGAATCAGGAAATAAGGAATCAAGAAGAAGATCATCCACTCAGAAGAATGCAGAATCGACATCTAGCAATGAAGAGGACTCAAGAAGAATATTACAAAAGAAATGAACCACCTAGAAGTTCTCCCACACTCAGGTACCAAACTATATTTCTTGGATTTTGTTACTCTTGAAATAATTTTTGGAACAAGGCTGTAAATTGTAGAGCCTATGCTAGAAACAGAAGAAACTGTGGAGGTTATCCTAAGAATGACTATCTCATAAATACTTATGAATTTTATGACAGAAACTATAATAGTTTTGGTTCTCTAACTAATGAAATAGAATGCTACAATGCTATAATTTTGGACACATAGCCAAAAATTGTAGATTGACGGTTACGTTAAGGGAAACAAAGCAAGATTCCAACAACCATGTAAAAGAATCGTCAAGGATATGGAAAAGGAAAACAATAAACTAAACATTGAGGAATGTGGGATTGCTCTACAAGCCCAAAGAAGAAAAAGTGAATGGTACATTGACAGTGGTTGTTCAAAGCATATGACAGGGGACAAGAACATGTTTGTAACATTGAATCAACATAAGGAGGTTTCAATTACGTTTGGCAATGAAAACTCAGTCAAAATCGTAGGAAAAGGCGCAGTTAAATTTGGAAGCAAATATGAATGTGTGATCATGGAAGAGAATGTTATAATTGTTGAAAATGTGAAGCATAATATACTAAACTTGAGCCAAATGTGTGATCAGGGACACACACTTACATTCAACTCACAAAAATGTGAAATAAGGAAAGAAATATCAAGCAGATTAGTGTAAACAACAACAATGACTCCAAATAACATATACATTTTGAATGAGATTGGGAAGGAAAGATGTTGCTTGGGAAAGGAAGATGAAATTTGGGTTTGGAAAAGGAGAATGGGCCATATACACTTTGAAAATATTTTCAGAATCAACAAGAAGGAAGTTGTAAGAGAAATTCCTGAGATTACAAAACCAACAAACACTATGTGCAAGCATTGTTGGCATGGAAAACAAAGAAGATTTGAATTCAAGACAAAGGACTACTCTACATCAAAAACATTGGATATTGTACACACGGATCTATGTGGACCATAAGAACAAAAGTTCTGGATGGTGAACAATACCTCATACTACTCATTGATGACTATACAATAATGAACGAGATTTGTTTCCTCAAGGTAAAATTAGAAGCGTTCGAATGTTTTAGGATATTCAAGGAGCTTGTTGAAAATGAGATTGATTTGAGAATCAAGTGCCTAATATCATATAATGGAGGTGAGTTCACATCAAGAAAATTCAAGGATTTATGTGAAGAGCATGGAATAAGAAGATAATTCTCAACATCTAGAACACCTCAGCAAAATGGAGTTGTCGAAAGGAAAAACAAAACTATGCAAAAAATGGCTAGAACCATGTCAACCTAAGTAATATCTTTTGGGTACAAGAAATACATATAGTCGTTCATATATTTAATAGAGGATTACTCAGAAGTAACAATGATAATACTCCATATGAATTGTGGAAGGGAAGACCAGCTAATGTCAAGCACTTTGGATTCTTTGGAAGCAAGTGTTACATAAAAAGAAAACTTAATAAGGTTGGAAAATTTGACTCCAAGTAGATGAAGGCATACTTGTTGGATAATCATGCAAAATAAAGGCATACAAGTGTTATAACCTAAGACTAAAAAAGATGCCCGCACGGGTGTAGACGAATTGGCAAGTGTCGTGTAAATGGAAGGAAATTTGTAAAATGAAGTCTCATGCTCGATTCTCACCCGGATTTACTTGTGCGCCATTCTTACGAGATGGGTGGTTGCACCTGGGGTTATAGTGGTAGCCGACGGGGATCGACCCTGTGTCACGCGAGTATGAGAACCGCCAGCTGTCGATTCCCCCANAAAAAAAAAAAAAAAAAAAGACTAAAAAAGATAGTGGAAAGAATAAATTCAAAAGAGAAGGAAGAAGAACAACTAAAGCAATAATACGTAGAAGAGGAAGAACAACAAGAAGAGAAGCATCTAGACGTAGATCAAGAAGAAAGGGAATACAACCAGAAAGAATTTCAGACATCTTCTAAGACACTGAAGCAATGGTACCAGAAGAATCATCAACCAGAAAAAATTGTTTGGGATAAAAGTGTCGGACTAGAAACCAGAAGTACAAAAGAACGTACTATAATGTCCCTAATCTGAACCCCATTTGTAATTATACATACATGTTGGTGAGTCGTTGGTACCAATTGTAAATGTAAATGTACATATAGGTTGGTGATTCATTGGCACCAAGTTTTGTTTTCTGCGTGCACCTGAGTAGTGCGTGAGGATTGTTATCAAAGAAAGGGTGTGCACATTTCATAGTGTTGCATTCACCTGGGTAGGTGTGTGTGGTTGCACATCAAAGGAAGGGTGTGCACATTTCACATTGTTGTGCACACTTGAGTAAGTGTGCATGGATTACCTTTAAGTGTGCATCGAACTGAGTTATATATATATATATATATATATATATTCCTAGGAATACAGCACGGGAAACCCCTGAGTACTTCCCCACTTTGTGGATGGTAAACGGGGTAAATCATCGCCCTATGAATAACGAACCTAACCCCAAGGGGGCACAAGATATTCAAACTCGTGAACTCCTCTACTGGGGATAGCTTCACGTCTGGCTCAGAACCACTTGAGCTAACCCTTGGGGATATATATATATGTGTGTGTGTGTGTGTGTATTTGAAGCTGAATATCCTATGTGGTTATGGGGCTGGTGAGTCGGGATGAAAATAGGCCAATATGCCTATCCTTGTAAAATGTAATCACTCTCAAGTTATTAATAAAATCACATCTCTACAAATAGACAGATCAGATGAAAAGAGACGAGGGGATAAACTCCACTAAAAAGAGAAAAGGGGGGACTTAAGTCTAAGGGAATATTTTATTATTTTTTTTCGAAAAGTGTAATTTATGGATAATTATTTATCCTAAGTTCCCGAGGGATGGGAATGAGTAACCATGTGGCTAAAGATAATTATGAAGGTGAAAAGATTCCCGTTTAAGGCATGCAATATATATTGTTGGCCTTATTATATTTCGAGGGAGGGAAAAATCATTCATCTCATTTTTCTTGAACATTCAGACCAAGAACTGGTTGTTATTGTATAACCATGTGCTTGGGAAACACTAGTTTGTGTTCGAAGAGGCGGATTGTCATGGATGTGAGAATTCTCTCCAAGTGAGAGATTTGTTATTGAAGAGGTGTGTTTCTAGGCCCATGAGCATTCTCTCCAAGTGAGATATTTTTTTACGAAGAGGTGGGATGTCATGCATGTGAGCATCCTCTCTAGGTGAGATTTTTGTTGGGAATTAGTCGCAATTCTTTGATACTTTCTATCTGGCCTATTGTTGAAGCTTTGGAAGGGAAGTGGGGCAGTCGAGGGATTGTTGAGAAAATAAGGGGAACATTTCATTGGGTGGGACAGACATGTGGGGAATGAGAGACTGTATACTAGTTGCAGCAGTGGGCACCTTGGACTAAACAATTATGTTGATTATCATACCTTAGCATAGCATTAGGAATCATTTTTCCCTATTGGAGTTTAAGCCCCAGCACGGAGGTGACCTGTTGCTGAAATTGTATGAGCAACATAGTCTATGGCTAGGAGGAACATGTGATTTTTGTGCGCAATTGGTGACTTTTCATAAAAGATATGTTATTGTCTCATTTATTGTGTGCTTAATTATCTATGTCTGATATGGGTTTAATTATTCTATGATCTTTCGTATAAGTAATTGTTGTTATTTTGTATAATGTTGCTTACAAATGTAAGTGTGGTGTTGATATTCAATATTTGTATTTGTACATGTGGAGTATGACAGTTGTTATTAGTTATTCATGTTAATTTAATATTATAATAATGGTCACGAGTCTCTGATGTGAGGTTAGAATGGTTGTGCACGTAGGGAAATACTATGTGCGCACAAGAGGTCAGATTCACTTGTGCACGCAAGGAAGCAATTCGCGTGCACAAGGAGAATATAATATGTGTATGACACCAGAATGGTTGCGCGCGTAGTAGATATCACATGTTTAGAGTGGATTACACACATAGTAATGTTGTGTGCTTAGTATGCTTGTGGGAACAATTGTATTGTGTTACTTCCTTTGTTATAAGTTATGTCAGAAGAGGAAAGTATGTGTGGTGTGACCTAGCTTGGGTTCGAGCACGTTACTTCAAGTATTTTTGCATAAACCAATGTTATAGAGTAGAATATGTGCACTAGATTTTGGATTAGTGTTTCTCAGTAGTAATCATGGTACCTATCTAGGAGGTTGGGTACGTTACAAATTGGTATGAGAGCATTTTATTAGTTGTTGTAACGAGGGACATTATAAATTGGTATCAGAGCATTTTATAAGTGTTGGTAATGGGGGACATTATAGATTGGTATCATATATTTGGTTTCAACAGTAAGCCTACATGGGTTGAGTATGTACTTAAGGAAAAATTCAGACTGGTAAGTGACTGAATTTGGAATTACAGCACGACCATGGTACGCATAAAATAAGAATGCACAAGTGTGGGCACTAAATTTTGACATTGTGGGGTGCGACACTGGAAATGTGTAAAAAAAAATGAGATGTGATGTGCGCACTAAAAATTTGGGGCTGCGCAGAAGAAAACTTGTGGTGCATACGTAATATTGATATGAGGTGTATATGTTAAATATTGACATCGTGCATTGGTACGTGTTGAATACCATTGCGCACACAGCTTTAGAAGGAAGAAGGAAAGAGTAAATTGGTATTTGGATGAATTCCAAATGACCATGATACTGCGCAAGACTTAGAATTGTACAAGAGATCATTTGATGGGAAATTTTTCTACAAAAGAGTCCAATTATTCACCTAGAAATTTTGGAATTGGGATGTTAAAATCATCAAAGAAATCAAAAGAAAGGATTATGACAAAATGGTGCAGAGTTTTCATGAATTTGTCGCATGAATTCATCTAACAAATCTTATTGCCTACACATTTTACAAAATTAACATCAATTAGAGAAGGACATAATCAGCGTCAAAAGTAAAAAATCATGGAACATGCGCAAAGAACTTACAAACATGATGATGAATTTAGGGATTTTTATGTCGGTTTGGGTGTTGATGGTACAAAATCCAAGGAGGAGCACATAAAATTGATAGAAACCATAAAGGGACTACAAAAATATGTCCAAATATGTAAAGATGGTAATGAAAGGATTATGAAATCTAAGGAGTAGCAAGATTACTTCAATATCAAGTTGATGCAAATCTTGGACATAATAGAAACAAAAATGGATAAGGAGATAGAGTCAAGTAGGTCAAGAAGTTGCAGGTCTCATGATGAGAGAAGAAAAGAAATAAGTGTTGAAAGGAATCATCACCACTCACCAAAGCATTCATTTAGGAAATTGTGTAGTAGCTCAAGTCCATCTCTTGTTAGAAAGCATAAGAGGAGGACCGGGGTGGATGAGCTATAGGGAGAATCAAGCCTCCTACCTCTGATGGTGAGCACAAGAAGGATGAAAATGCGGAGACATGGTTGCTGGGTATTAGGAAGTACTTCTAGTTGCATATTTATTCTACATAAGCATAAGGGAGAATTGTTATATATCAATTAAAAGGAAAATCATCAATGTGGTGGGATCAGTTTCTGCAAGTGAAACACATTGATGAAAAGAAGTTTACTTGGAGGCAGTTCAAGAGGTATTTTCAAAAGAAATACTTAACGAATATATACTATGAAAAGAAAATGAAAGAGTTATTTGAACTCAAGCTTGGGAGTATGACAATAGATAAGTATAAAACAATATTCTTCAAGCTGTTGAAATATGTCGCATTCATCAAGGATGAGAAAGTTAAATTTCAAAGGTACCTGAGTGGGCTACCCTCATTTATCAATGAAAATATACAATATTAAGACCCCAAGACATTGGAGGAAACCATAAGGAACGCTAAATTTCTTTATGATCAGAAAAGGGGGATACATACTTTCCAAAAGGCTTGGGAAGACAAGATGAAAAAATGTGGAACACAACCACCATTTTTCAGAAATACTACACAAGGAAAACTAATTTCCAAGGAGCACAGAATGACGGAGATAGTGGGGAAAAAACCAAGGCAACAACCTATTCAAGGTTGGGTTTGTGGTGGAGATCATATGTACAGATATTTCCCTCAAAGAGGTGAAAAAGAGAAGAATGTGCACAATGTACAACAACCTGCGACATTTGAATACATGGGAAGAAATGTAACTAGGATTTACGCAACCCTGGATAACAAGCAAGTTGAGTTTCATTCACACATGATTGAAGTGGAAGGTAATATTAATGACCATCCCATTTATATTTTAATTGATTCAAAATCTAGTCATAGTTATCTAGATCATAAGATGGTGGAAAGATTCCAATTGCTAAGAAGAAATCTTGGAAAACCTTGGTTGGTCCAGATAGCTACAGGAGAAAAAAGGAAAATTAATGAGATGGTTAAGGCATGTCCAATGGAAATGAATGGAATATGCACAAAAGTTGATTTGAATATCATACCTTTGGGATCGTATGATTGCCTCATTGGTATGGATTGGTTGGACCAGCATCATGTTGTTCTGGATTGTTACAATAAGGCCTTTACTTGCTTAGATGAGGAAGGAAACTTAAGAATAGTTTAAGGCATTCCAAAAGCTATAACTATCAGAGAAGTTTCAGCCTTGCAATTGAAGAAAAGATACAGAAAATGATGTCAAGTATTTGCAATGCACATGGAGGAGGAACCTAAGGATAAAGTGCCAAATGTTGAATCCTACGCAATACATAAATAATTTGAGGATGTCATTAAAGAAATATCAAGGTTTCCACCAAAAAGAGATATTTATTTATCTATAAATATGTGATGCAAGAGCATCGCTCCACCTCAGCAACGCGCCAACACATCAGTGTGCATTTTAGAGAGGGAGAGGCGCTGACCCTCCCATTTTTTAAATTTGAAATTAAATCCTATATAGATTCATGTTATAAGGTCAAGTGAATACCAAGCCATGTCTTTGTACAGACAGAAGATAAGGTTGCCTTTAATGGCTTCCAAGTTGATGGATCTATGTTCAATTCATACTAGATGGCCATTTATGAAACTTCAATGTAATAGATGAGGTTAGGTGAGAGAGGACAAGCTCGTGGAGCCCTCTTTTTGTAAGGAGAGAGAGATCTTTGTAGAAAGGTCGGATAGGAGAAGCAGAACTCGAGATAGGTCTGATAGCAAAAGCAAAACTTAGGATATATTTAGGATAGGAGAACTTGAGAGAACTGGGACTCTGTCGCAGTCCATATTTTGTAAACATATGTATAGACACACAGAGATAATAGAAAAACAGTTTTTCCTGCATATAATGTGTTCATGTATTTGTGTTTATCGTTATGATTTTATATGTCATTCATGTTTTGAATGTATGAACTGGTGAAGTATTGAATGAGTTTCAATTGTTTCTCATCTTTGAGTTTCAAGTGCAAAGACTGCACATTGTCCGCAAGGTGTGCGTTGGCAGAGGTGAGTTAACCTCAAGAAAGCTCAGGAGAGATAGAGTTGAACCTTCATCAGCAAAAGTGCAAGGAGTGCATAGAAAGGACTCTATGTTGAGTTTGTAAAGAGACAGAGTTACTGGAAACTCTATAAGGAGAAGCTCTACAATGTGTGCATCAAGAAAGGAGAATGCCAGGAGGGCGAGAAGAATTTATTTTCAAGAAATCCTTCATATCTGAGATTGACGAAATCCAAAAAATGAAAGGAGAGCGTGGGACATAAAAATATTTTAGGAGATCAAGATAAGAAGGGATAAAGCAAGGAGTGTGTGGGTGATGGACTTATTCTAAGTCCTAAAGCTCAGAAGAGATAACGCTTTCAGAAGCGTAAACGAGACCCAAGATAGTTGGGTTTGCAAGAGAAATTTCAAAGGCCGAAACCTTTGAACACTGAAAAAAATCTTCCAAGGTGGAAGAAGTCAAAATCTCAAGAGGAGGAGCGACAACAACCATCTGATCGGTTGTGGAAGGGATCCTGGACTGTTAGATCTATGTCCAATGAGAAAAGGAAGCGCAGAGGAGAGGAACAAACCCAATCCATTGGATCTCAACGCAAATGACCAACAACCGTTGGATCTGGAGGTAAGTGCACAAGACTTAACCCTTGTGTGTGCAGGAGAGTGGACTTGTCAAAGTACTAAAGTCCTGAAGTGAGCAAGGACCATCCATCGTCCAGGGAGACAGTTGGCAAATGATCTAAGTTTCGGGTGAAAGCACTCTAGGAGGAACGAGTGTACATGAGTTGAAACTCTCGAAACCCAAAGACTCGAAGCGTATAGAGGTCATCAGATCAAGGGGGAGACATGCATCAAGAGATCATGTGTTTCGGGTGAAATCACGATGGGAGAAATGAGTGCATAGGATTTTGAGACTCCCGAAGCCCGAATAGTCGAAGCGTTGAAGAATCGAAGGGCCGCAGAGAATCTGGACTGTTAGATCCAAAAAGGGCACGTGGAAAAATATCGTGAACTCCGGGTGAAATGACTCCGGGAGAACGCAAAGGAGAAGGGTTTGAAAACATCGAAGCCTGAACAACCAAAGGGGACGATAGTCGTTGATTTGGGTTGGATAGGTGTCACCAGATCATGAACTTCAGAGGACCGTACTCTAGGTTTTTTGAGAATTTGAGTTTCGGAAAGTTCAAAAGCGTTGAGGCCAGAAGCATTCAGGATCGTTGATCCCAAAGGAGAAACACGTGTCGTTGATCTATGAGGGGACACATGGAAGATGGAGATTCATTCTATTGGATAACCGTTGGATCAAGGAAGACATGTGTCAAAGGATCTGACACTTTGGAAGGATTCACTCCAGAGATTTGCGTTTGTTTAAATTTGAGAATGTCGAAGGCCAAAGTCCCGGAAACGACGAGATTCATCGATGTGAAGGTGGACACGCGACGCCAGATCTAGAACTCCAGAGGAAAGAGGAGGAGGAAAAGGTTCGAATACCCAGAGAAGATCTTGATCGTTGATCGAGGAGGGAGTGGAAGGACCGTCTATCTGGTTGAGGAGGCCAAAGTCTCGAAGTGGGAGCAGGTTTGTCGATTTAGAAGGACGCATGGCAGATGATCTACCATTTCGGAGAAATCTCTCCGAAAGAAATGAGAGTTTGATATTTTAGATTCCTGACGACTAGAATCACAAAGGAGATCATGACCGTAGAGTAAGGGGGACAGGTGTCGATAGATATTCTACTCCAGAATATTGTCACACAGGGAAAATAAAAGGTTGAGAGTCAAAACTCCTGAAGGTCGGAAAGTCAGAATCAACCACAGTCGTTGATTTGGAAGGGAACTATGTGTCGACATATCATGGAGATCTAGGATCATGCATTGAAGGAGGAAGAATAAGGTAGGAAAGGAGATTCGATAGCAGTCGTGGATCGAGAGGTAGTGTCGAGAGGCAAGAGATCGATGGACAGGAAGGACTGTGGGGCTAGGACATGCTTAGACGTTAATTCTCCTTGAGCGGGCTGCAATTTCAACCATGGTTTTAATAAAGGGATACTTGCAGCTGGAGGTGAATTACAGGGAAAAAAGTGGGTTGGTATAAAACCACTCTTGTCCGTGCCCGCAATCGCGCGTTTGTGCAAGGACACAGCCCGGGGCCATATGAAGAAGGGACTAATCATAGAAGGATCTAGCGTCTAAACCTTAGTGTTTTGGAAGCGCGTAAGAATAGCTCGCGGGTCTGACAAAACTCGCACACAGAAGGAAAAGGGGCCTGTGTATAATTTATTTGGGTTCAATCAAGAGCCTGAAGAGTCAATTTGACTCAGAAATTAGAAATATCCTAGATCGGGAGGTCGCAGAACCCCAGGAGGGGAGGGGGTCTACATCAATATGATGTTGGGAGAAGCTCCCATATCCAAAACTCCTTATAGGATGAGTACATTAGAGCTGAAGGAATTACAGATGCAACTTAAAGAGCTTCTGAAGAAGGGGTATATATGCCCAAGTGTGTCACCTTGGGTTGCCCTAGTAGTGTTCATGAAGAAGAAGGATGGTACGTTGAGACTTTGTATAGACTTCAGGCAGTTGAACAAAGTAACAGTTTAGAACAAGTATCATTTTCCAAGGATAGATGACCTCTTTGATCAACTGAGGGATGTGTAGATATTTTCAACGATTGATCTCAGATATGGATATGACCAAGTGAGAATTAAAGAATAATACATCAAAAATACTGCCTTTAGAACAAGGTACAGACATTACGAGTTCACAGTGGTTCCATTCAGGTTTTCAAATGCACCAGTTGTCTTCATGTGTTTTATGAATGGAGTTTTCAGAAATTACTTAGATAAGTTTGTCATTGTATTTCTTGATGACATACTTATTTACTCAAAGTATGAAGAAGAGAATGAGAATCACTTGAGGATGATGCTACAAGTATTGAGGGAGAATCGGTTGTATGAAAATTTGAGCAAGTGCTCATTTTACGAGTGACGGATTCATTATTTGGGTCATATCATTTCCAAGGAAGGAATAGTTGTGTATCCGAAAAAGATAAAGGCCATTGAGGAATGGCCAAAACCAAGAAATTTTGCATAGATGAGGTCATTCATGGGACTTGCACGTTGTTACATAAGGTTTATTGAAGGCTTCTCAAAAATTCTACACACAATTAAATCCTTGTAAAATAAATGTGTGCGATTTGAATGGTCTTCTGATTGTCTAAGGAGTTTTCACCAATTGAAAAGTTTGTTGACAAGTGTGCCAATTTTTAGAATTGTTGATTTAGATGCATAATTTATTGTATGCACGGATGCATGCAAGGAAGAGATCAGTGGATTCCTTAGTCAGAATGGGCATGTGATATACTATGAATCAAGAAATTTAAAAGAGCATGAAAGGCTTTGTTAGAACATAAATAAAAAAATTCAAATAAAAATCCAAATTTCAAATTCTTTTTTATTTTTTTCTTTTACAAATAAAGTTTTAGCTTTAGAATTATCATTTCATAAACTAATAAAGTTTCCGTTACTTTTTGACAAGGAGGATCAAGCATCAGCCGTTAAACTTGACACTTATCAAAATCTACGGTTCACGTGAGTTCGAAGATTCAAAATTTTGAAATGTTTAATCAACAGTATAATTCCTATGCGAAGTTTCGAAGTCCTAGAGCTTTGAATTTCCATAATTGTTTTAGCAAAGTACTAGGATAGCATGTCATATGCCACCTGGCATTCTTTACACGTGGAGACACATTGTAATACCCCTAGTTCGATCCCTAGTTGTAAACGTAAATATGTTTTATAGGCTGGTGAGCCAGGTTATTTTAGGCCAGAAGGCTTATGTGATTATTAGGTCAGAGAGCCTAGATGTGAAAGGTCGGTGAGCTTGTTTTTGTAATATGTAAACACTCATATCATTAATGAAAAACACATCACTATGTGTAGACCAAACATGTAAAAGAGAATGGGGGACTAAACTCCACTAGTTAGGGAAAGGGGGGCTAAATGTTAATGACAAGGGGATAAGCTAGAGATCTTAATCCAAAAAGGAGTATTATATTAATATCCCTTAAAGTATAAGGTATGAATATAACTTATGTTATCCTAAGTTTCTACGGGAAGAGAATGAATTACAAGTGGAGAGAAATGAGTTCCTTGAGGGCCAGGTGTCATTAAGGGCGCATGCACATAAATGTGGGGGAAATTAGTCCATTTCCCCAGTCAGAAATTCATTCATCCATTCCATCATTCTTGACTCTTGATCTTTCCCGTACTATTTTAGTTGTACCTCGTACCTTTCCTGTTACTAGTAGCGCACCTGTACCCTCACCCGAACTCTGTTGCTGCCATCACTGTACATGTGCCTGGATAGCTTAGGATTTATAGAAGAAGTGGGTTGTCAGGCCCATGGGATATTGAAGAGGCGGGTTTTCAAGCCTGTGAGAAACTCTCTCCAGGTGAGAGAATTGTTGGGAATTGATTTCCTGAAGGTGCCCAACTGCAACTATAGTTCTTTGAAACTTCTTGTCCGACCGGTTGTTGAAGCCCCAGAAAGGAAGTGGGGCAGCTAAAGGACTGTTGATCATAGAAGGGGCACACTTCTTGGGGTAGGACAGGCATGTGGGGAATGAGGGATTGTAGGATTTTAGTTCGAGTTGGAACCTGATGAAGTTGTTCCTACAGTCTGAAATACGTCATCCTAGTTAGGAATCCCTTTACCCGGGTGGAATTTAGTCCTAGCTCGGGGGTGACCCACTGCTGAGAGTTTTGAGCAACGTGGTCTAAGGTTGGGATGAATGTGGAAGGTATAAACGTAGTTTGTGATATTCTTATCAAAGATAAGTGTCAATTGTGTGTTAAATTATGTGTTGCATCATTATTATGCATTTGTTTTTATGGGTTTTTCCCTGTGTATGATGCATGTGTATTGCTAGTATTATTTTGCATGAATATGTGTATTTCCAGAGTATTTGTATATGCTTTAAATTTTGTATACAATTCTGAAAGTTTCACATGGCACAACTCAGCAGGTGGTTGGGGATGTTACAATATGGTATCAGAGCTCCAATTTTCAACACTGGGCCTGGATGGGCCGAGTAAGTTGAAATTGAAGCGAAATTTCATAGAGAATCATTTTCGAAATGGCCAAATTTCAAGTTATTGTGCATCCATGGGTGCCAGGAGGGAATTGAGAGGACACCTTGACTATGTTCAAAATCCCAAGAGGTGTAGCGGTTCGAGAAACCACAAAAGTTGTTGAATTGGGCCGCCATATTTTACTTGGGTTGTTGGATCAAACCCAGACAAGAGGAGAGAGAACTGCAGAGGAGATCAAATCTCAGTCATTGGATCTGAGTGCGAAAGAACGAGGGTCGTCGGATCAAGGTAAGAAGCGCGGACATTAAACCCCCAAGTCCTTTGAACTTTGTTGCTTCGATTTTTTTAAGTCTTTTGTCATGAAAGAGGCAAAATCCCCAAAGCTCCAAAGCCCTAGAGTGAATCTATGTCATAGATCATGGGGAGAAGTGCCAGCCGTTGGATTAGCCAAGGACAAATTTGGGTCGTCAGATCAAGCCTAGACCAAGAGGAGAAACGTTGTGGAGAAGATCATATCCCAACTATCGGATCTGCACGCAAGAGAGTGTGAGTCATAGATCTCATGGAAGTTCACAGGTTCGACACTCCGAGAGAAATGGGTTCTTGTGTTGCCAGGAGGAAAATCCCTCAAAGTCCCGAACTCTGGAGTAAATCTAGACTGTTTCTCATCAGGGACACGTGTCAACAGATTTTTGAACCTTTAGGAGTTCAGAAATCCATAGGACTCTGGATAAAAGGTGTGTTGGAGGGAAAATTCTCAAAGCCCAGAGTCAATCCAGGGCATCCATTGACGATGTTGTTCCAGAGTTTGTACTTAAGTCTTAGAAGTACAGTGTCTAGGCATCTGAAAGTGATTAAAGGGTAGAGAAGGAAGAAACGTCAACCTTCGGCAAGGGAAACGAGGGATGATTTCTGTGTTGGCGTTGTCTAGCTTCCAACTATTCCTAGATGTTTATATCTCGCTCAATTGCTGCCCATGATCTTTCGAGTTCAACCCGGGTAGTGATTGTTTTAAGAATAGTATAAAAAAGGTTTAAGGCAATATGTATTTGATATGATAGTCTGGGTTCGATATTAGGTTGTCTTGTTACAGGGACAGTCATGGAGGAACAGTAAGATAAGAAAACCTCGGGGGGAATTTAAGTGTTGTCTCAATTTCGGTCGTATAAAAGAGAGTTTACATTTTCAAGAGTGAAAAAAGGGTGCAAACCAAAGGCCCTTTCCCGTATCTGAGTTATATTTTAATAAAAATGTATGGGGTGGGAGAAAACATTAAGATGTCTATCGAGTAAGGCTCCTATCAAGGGAGGATCTCACGTATAAACAGAAGAAGAAAAATGTAAAGAAAAAACCCGATGAAGCATAAGAGATATATAGAATTCTTAAAGTGTTAACTGGTCTTATACCTGTTGATAGCTGGTACAGAGGAAAAATAGTAAACAATATAGAAAACCAAAATTCATTCACTATAGTAGAGGTTGTACTAAATTATAGCAAAGCATTAATCAAATATAAATATGAAAGGAAATGAAATATGAGATACAAGGAAACAAACTCATAACACAGTCGTGACAGAATTGAGAATCTTCGAATTTGCTTTATATTAACTCTCAAAATAGAGAACCTCTATTACAATCGACACAAAAAGGTCTAGCCCCGGTTCTTTCTTTCTATGGTATATTTATACAGTTTTACATAAGATGGAATCTCAATCGTTGCAAAATTTTCAGTTATGATAAGGAGGAGAGCAATTGTTCCATTTCTTCATCTCTGTCTTTATTTGGTGCCAGAAGCTTGTCCTCGCGCATGCTCGATACAAGTGGCACATCTTTCCACCAGCCGAGATATCAGCCTTGACGGTTCTGCTTGACAATTGGCTTCAAAAGAGTAACAATCTCGGGCTAATTGCGGTAACCTTTCTTCCATCTGTCTATCTATGATGTCGATAGCGCACAATTGCACACTTGGTTTAATCATACATTTATCTATTTGAACTATCTTCCATAGTCACTTGTGAGATCTAGGCCAAATCTCTTTCCTCTTTTTCATTTAAGTCAAGTGAGATTTTCGCTATATTCATTTGACTCAATGCCTCGGCATTACCTTCGCTATCAATGCCTAACAGATTACCATCTATAGAAATAAAATCCTCTTCTAAGGATTTCGTTACCCTCTTGGCTTGCAGCTTACCTTCTAAGATACTGTGCTCCCATTCTTTTAATAAAATATTTCCTCTGGTCTGCTACAAAATGGAAAACCTGAGAGTACTTCCCAATTCCCTATTGTTTGTATCTATTACAGCCTCTTGAAAAGCGACCCGTGCTGCTCCAGCTTCTCTTTCTCTGACAGATAAATTTTCCAAAACTTGATTAACAAGTAAGTAGTTGTCCCGAATCACCTCTACCTTGGCGAGTAAATTTTTTTGGGCCGCAGAAACTCTTCTCTGAATCTCCATCACCTGGGACTGGAACATCTCGATATTTATAACTTTACTTTCGGCGATTTCCACTCTATCCTGTAGCTGTTCGATCAAGTCTTTTTTTTGGCCCGCTTGTATCTGACCATTTCGAACCACCATCTCTACTTGTTTGAGCTTAGTTTTGAGCAGCTCTATCTCACTTTTATCGGTCAACCTTGCTTGTTCTATCCCTACACTCGTCTGGTCCTTGGAAGCCTCCTCTGTTGTGGCTAGTCTGGCTTCTAGGGTTTTGATGAGGCAATTTTTTTCACTTCAGCTGGTTTTTCAAAACCCCGACTGAAAATTGATTCATTGTGGCATATGCCCCTAATGTCCCGGCTATTTCTGTCGTGAATTGTTCATTCTTCTTGTCTTTCCCATCAGTCAATACTTTGTACTTCTTGGCTATCGATTCCCCTTCCTGATAGAATTCTCTCTTTACCACAGCCTTTCTCTTCTTATCAAAGAAGAACTCATTTGGAGGGAGCTCTTCCACCCTTATAGGTCTCAATTATTCATTTAAAATCCACCCTGCGTCAATATTTCCCTGAGTTGACTGCAAGGGAGTAATGGATGCGATGGGATCTCTGATTTGCTTAGTTGGTTGCCCCGGAGTAGTAACTGGAGTCTTCTTTTTCGGCGGGTCAGGAGTCTTTATCTCTGTTTTCGACCTCTTAGTTTGCTCTTCCCCGTCCTGGTGTTTTTCTTGGTTGGGTGTCGCATCTTTGGAGCCTTCGGCATCTTTTTGTTTCACCTCCGCTGTACTCGGATTCTCACCCCGCAATACTGCGGGAAGACAACTGCGTCGATGTTCTTGGAATTTCAAAACATTATCTCTCTCTTCAAGTTCCAGGGTTTGTATCCGAGCTAAAATCTCAGCATAAGATCTTGTGCCTTGGAAAATGTCATCCGAGGGTGAATTTTTGTGTTCGAACCTTTTGAGTCCGCAACTGGCCAAATGATTGCTTACGACCCTTTGCGGATCGTGGTTCTTGAAATCAATAAGAACCAATTTTAGGTCTTCCAGGGTTGTTGCCTCAGCTTTAGCATGCCCGAAATATAACAAAGAATATGAATTTAAATGAACAGGAAAAGGTGGCCATACATTCTTTGAATATCCCTTAAGCTCCTTGCTTATGCCACCGATTACTGTTTGTCTAGCAACCTCACGACAAGCCAGCTTGTCGGGTATGAATAATGGTAATGCATGCAGGGGAACAAAAGCCCCGAAAACTTTGAGATATGAGAATTCGACTTCTACATACCAGTCATCTATACTGCTCAAATTCATCACTATACTATCTAAGATCATGGGTGGTGGGTGGCCGAAAATAGTGACATGCAGCGGCACCATTACCCAGTTAAAGATTTTGTATATGAAATCTACCGCTTTGTTTTCCCACAATTTTGAATGATAGACGTGAATGGGCTCGGCCTCTAATGGAGTCTAACTCTAGCTCATTAAGGTAAAGGGTGTTAGAAAACACACGGCGTCCATAATGTATGCGGACATAAAAAAATGAAGCAATATTTCCGCTCTCTTTCTGTGCCCGATACTCTATAACTCGACTGGTCAAGCTATCAGACAACATTTTTGCCCAGTCGAAGGAACAACCTTCGGCGACTTGATGTATTAGAGGCACCCATTTAAGAAAGAAATGTGAGGTGTCCTCTCTCCCGTATAATCTACAGGTCATCATAGCTATATACTTGAACTGTGGTTCCAAGGAAGCTATTGAATATATAGCATTACTGTTTGCCCTGAACTTCGCAGGGTGCAAAACCCAATCTTTGATTAAGTCGGACATAGTCTTGTCATACTACACACATTCCTTCTATTTGAACTTCTCCAAGAATTCGACATCGTATGTAAGGTCCGACATGGTAGGCAACTTGTACATAGCTTGTAGTTGTTCGGGTTTGAATGTCCCGATGGTGACCTTCTGCTCATTGATGATGGTTCTAGTTGGTATGTCCACATGGTCTAATGCCCACCGGACCATATCATAGTAAGGGAGCAGTCGTGGCCTGGCCACTACTTTATGCATTCCAGATTGGATGACAATCTTATATTTGGTGGTCATGTCGTCTTTTTCATTGTCACTGGAATCATCAGAATAATCTACTAATTCGGCCTGTAGAACATCAAAAACAAACGACCAGGTCAGGACATAGTCGACACTTCGAGGTGAAGTATCAACAACATTGTCTGCACCTTTTCCCGAAACCTCAACATTGGCTTTAGACGCTTTTCACGGGGCCATGACGGGAGATCCTGCTTTAGCTCTTCTGCGGTAAAAATATGTATACATACAGAAATTAGTTCGCTGAGAAAAGTGTGCTCTGCGTAATATAGAAATGAATTGGTGATAACTAATAACAACTCTATATATTCAAAAAAATCGGTACTTTTTAAGAGCAGATCGGTCAAATCACGCTTAAATATAAATTTAGCAATAAAAAACCCAATCTTTACTTGTCGATTTGCCTTGTTTCTAATTAATGCCATAAATTTTGGCGGTTCGAAATGTCAGTTGGTGTAAGGAAGAATTAATACTGCCTCGTAAACTATGCATGCATCAAATCACCGGAAACATCGGCTTAGCTCAATTAATCAGGTTTTACCAAAGATAATTAATCTTTCGGTACTCGTTGCATCGAGAGTTTTTGCTTTAACCCTTTGAACCTCTAACACTCGAGATTGTGATGATTGTCTCTGGTTAATAAAAAATGTAAATATGATTAGGCTCTTAATTAATTATGTGATTATTCATATCGCAATTTCACGACTCGGAGCTTCGAAGGTATAACTTCCGGGAAGTTTGTATGCTGAGTTGCGAAACCGCGGGATCGCGATGATATGTTTTAATTAAAAGGGAGGATAAAATCAGATTAAGTGTTTAATTAATTATGTTTATATCTTTATCGCGACTTTGTGACTCGGGGCTTTGACACTAAAGTTTTTTAAAAGAAGATACGTTGAGTTGCGAATTTCCGACAGAACTTAACCATGGCTAAGCTTTTACCTTTAACCTTAACGCGGGTTACTAAAACAAGAAATTCGTGGTTTCGGCTATCGGGGTTACGAAAGTAAGACTTTTGGATTTAGTAAACGCCGAGATGCAAAAACCCGATGATGCTTAACTGTAATTTAGGAAAATTTTACTCTCATTACTGACCTGGGTAAAATTTTAAAACGATTTCACCATTTTGTTGTTCGGGACTTGTGAACTATGTGATCTATAGCATCCGACATACGAAATCTCGAGGTAAATAGGGGGAAAATTATTTGAACGAAAAGTAGAACTTGCCTTGAGAGTATGATAACCATCGTCACTCGCGTGATGAAACTTCAGAGATTTTGAAACAACAGAAGGAAAATACGAAAACCATCTTTCGATTTCAAGCATTAAGACATGAAATTCAAAACAGGCTAAAAAACAAAGGCGGCTCCAACAGACGGGGACACAAGAACCGTGGATCTTCACTCTTTGAGAATCCGACATTCGAAAATTCGGGAGGCAACATGCATTTGATTTTCAGAACTCTCAAATCCTGGAGTTCCGGAGGGTATCCCAGTTTTTGGCTGCAAGAGGAGTGAGAGTCTTCGATATCAAATTTGGAATTTTGTGGTTCGGAGGTATTATTTGTTGGATTCGTAGGGAGTCCTGAAAATTTGGAGAAGCGCTCATTCGGGAGTTCGCTAATTTGGAATTCGAGGGAATTGGAGTGTGTTGAGGGAGAAATACCTGAAGCCCGAAGTTCCAAAGCGTCGGAGTCCCAAAGCTCTATATAAGCACCATTTAGGTAAGCACCCGGTTCTATCCCATGGTCACATGATATTTGGGCCGAAGTAAAGGGGCTAGTGCCCAAAAATTGATTTTAAGATAGAAAGGGGCTTAGAGAAGGAGCCTGTGGGTTTTTTATTTGTACGACCTACATTTGAGGGAAATAAAAAGGGCTTGTGTAAATTATGAGAGGATCTAGCACAGGTCCAAGAGATAATTCGTCTCCAGAAGAATATCACATGTACAATTTGAATTTTACAGGTGACACATAGTGCACGAGCTTTGGCTCCTTGTGGGCTCTCCCCTTAGTTCTCGATGCATGGGTGCTTCCTTAAACACTTGGTATGAATGTTCGATTCCTGTTGTGTTTTATGGCATGTTATGGATGACTTTAATTGGCTCATGGTGATGTTTGAGATGGCACATAAGGTAAATGTAGCATTCAAGGCCAAAAACACTAATTGGCCTAGAACTTCAGCATGTTGTAACTAGCATCCAAGAACCCAGAAAGGGGTGAAACTTGGATAGACTATCCACAATCTGTATATGAAGAAACAAAAATGGGCTCCTACCAAAAATCCAATGGAACAAGTGCAAAAAAAAATGCATAATTATAGTTCAGATTTGCACCTAGTTGAAGTGTGAAGAGGAGAAGTTAATGGACAATTTTCAAATGACCATAACTTTATGCTCAAGACTCAGAATTCAGAAAGGGAGAAATCATTGGAAAGGTATTGGATATGGGAGTCAAAGAATCCAGTCAAAAAATTGATCTAGGCAGTCAATTTATTCAGAAAATCAAAAGAATGGATTATGATGCATTATTGAACCAAAATTGTACATAATTTCATGAAATTTTTAAATCAATTATCCTAACAAGTTCTGTTGGCTGCACATTTTGAAGAGTTAGCAAAAATTAGATCAGAATAGGATCAACAAAGTCCAGAATCATGGAAGATACATAGGGGGCTTACACCCAGGAAGATGAGATCAAAGGGATGTATGTCCATATGGGTAATGAAGGTACAAATTCAAATGGGCATGGAGAAAGAAAGGAAGTATTTTCAATTGCATAATTACTCTTCACACGCAGAAGGAAGAATTTCCATCTATCAGCTAAAGGGAAAGGAATCCATGTGGTGGGACCAATTTGTGAAGGTGAAACACATTAATGAGAGAAATGTTACTCGGAGGGAATTCAATAGGCATTTTCAAAGGAAACACTTGACTAAGAGATACTATGACAAGAAAATGAAAGAGTTCTTTGAACTCAAGCTTGGGAGTATGACCATAGATGAATATGAAAAAAGGTTTTTAGAACTGGTAAAGTATGTTTATTTCATCAAGGAAGAGTCAGTTAAGATTCAGAGGTATTTGAGTGGACTTCCACCATTCATCAGTGACAAGATACAATATGATCATCCTAAAACATTGGAAGAGACCATAAGGTGAGCTAAATGCCTTTTTCTTCAACATAAAGGAAGGCTAACTTTCCAAAAATATTTGGAAGACAAGAAGAAAAACAAGATGGAACAAAGGAAGAATGGGAATAAGCCACCATTCTTCATAAATAATCCTCAAGGAAAGTCAGCTTCCAGAGAACCCAGAATGATTGAGACAGGGGGGGAAAGACTAAGGTAGCCACCTATTCAATTTTGGGGTTGTAAGGGAGATCATATGTATAGATATTTTCCTCACAGATGGGAAAAAGAGAGGACTTTTCACAATGTACAGCAAGATGAAATAGTGGAGGACATGGACAGAAATGTGCCTAGGATATATGCATCCGTGGACAACAAGCAAGTTGAGTTTCAGTCACATATGATTGAAGTGGAAGGTAAGATCAACAACCAAACCATTGTTATTTTAATTGACTCAGGAGCTAGTCATAGTTATATAGATCTTAAGATGGAGGAAAGATTGCATTTGCCAAGAAGCAAGCATGGAAAATATTGGTTGGTGAAGTTGGCTACCGAAACAAAAAGAAAAATTAATGAGATGGTTATGGCATGTCCAATGGACATGAATGGACTGAGCACCAGGGAATATTTGAACATCATAATTTTAGGTTCCTATTATTGTCTAATTGGTATGGATTGGTTGGACCAACACCATGATATACTAGATTGTTATAATAAGGAATTTAATTGTTGGGATGAGGAAGGGAACCTAAGGACGGTACAGTGAATTCCCAGAGAAGTAACTGTTAGAGAAATTTCAGCATTTCAACTGAAGAAAAGTTACAGAAAAGGGTGGAAAATATTTGTAGCTCATATGAAAGAGACACCTAAAGATAAGGTGTCAAATATTGAATATTTTGCAGTCCTAAAAGAGTTTGAAGATGCATTCAAAGAAATACCAGGATTACTCCCCAAAAGATACATTAATTTCTCCATCAATATGATTCCTAGAGCAGCTCCAGTATCCAAGACCCCTTACAGGATGAGTACACCAGATTTGAAGGAATTGCAAATGCAACTTGAAGAGCTTATGAAGAAGGGGTATATACGCCCAAGTGTGTCACCTTGGGGTGCCCAACATTATTTGTGAAGAAGAAGGATGGAACATTAATATTTTCCATGGACTTCATGCATCTAAATAAGGTAACTGTGAAGAATAAGTATCCTTTGTCAAGGATCGATGACCTCTTTTATCAGTTGAAAGATGAAAAAATATTCTCCAAGATTGATCTCAGGTCAGGTTATCATTAGGTAAGAATTTAAGTATGTCCATATTATATACTATGGAAAGATTGGATCTAGAATGATGCAATAAAACTCCTAGCAAAGGAATTACTCGAAGTTAAATGTATTAGAGATTGGATAAAGTTCATGAGTAAATTAAGATAGTTGAAAGGTACCAATAGATGAATAACAAGTTATACATATTCTTCTGCAACATTCGAGGAGTTGTGACAACAATGGGAGGGATTGTTGAGTACATTCCCAAGATATGAGTGCATTGACAGGATACATTGGGATGTTAATCCAAAAGGATTCAAACATGGAGAAGAAGGAATATGTGTATCAATATGGCATGATGGAAGTTGATTATGAAAGTCAGGTTGAAATCAGATGGGTCAAGAAAGGAGAAAGTAATGGTTCATTAATAAAATCCAAGTGTTGATATGTTCAATCAAGAAAAGGTTGAATCAATTTGTTTCAATAAAGAAATTGGCGTTAAATATCCAAGGTTAATTAGAGAGCATGACTGGAAATGTAATTTGGTCACGTAGGAGTTGGATCAGAGGGATCCAAGTAATAGTGGAATGATGAAAATCAATATCATCATAATATATGGTTACAAGTGTGCAAAGTAGATAAGAAAGGTTGGGATGGAAAATTACTCAAGATAGAGAACAATCAGGCACATTGTTTTCTTTTGTAAGAACACAAGAAGATTCAGGAATTCGGGAAGAATTGGAGACTTCTAGGAGCAACAAAGAAAAGTGACATAGGGAGAAAGAGCTTGTTGCAATTACTATAGCAGCAAATATGTTATGGCTTGTTGGACAGACATACATAATACAGGAAATTGACATGCAAATGATTTTAGGAGCATGTTAGTGATGCATTATTAGTGCATACAAATATGAATTGGTGAATGCCAATTTGTTAATATACATATATAACATAATAATATTAGGATCAATTTATTTTTGAATATATATTAATATGAAAGATGCTAATGGTGGTTGTTGTACCAGGAAAGAGAGAATTATTGCATGTATGCAAGTGTTTCTACTAATGTTGCTACATATAGAAGGAAGCAACATAAAGCTAAAGAGTAGATTATAAGTCGTATAATAGAAGCATGGGAGCTTCTATTGTTATCGGCTATCTAGGTAGCATTAAATTCATTTAATGGAAGCTATGCATGTAGGAGTTTTATGTACTCTTATTGCATAATTGATGAAGGGAATTTAGGTAAGAATTTCCTCATCCAGTTTTATTTTATAAAATCACATTATTGTTTAGTTGAATGTATTGATGTGAATAAAATACCACTAGGTGTGGTAAAGGTTGGAGGCCTGTAATAATTATAAAATATTTTTATCTTTTGAATGCATATGCTAACATAGAGGCATGCCATGTTAATTGGTTATGAGCTAATAACGAAGGCAATAAAAGGTATGAACCTATTATAGGAATGGATGCTAGAAAACATAGTCATGTATGATACCATGACATGGTTGGTTATGACAAAGTATGGTTATGGAAAGGATATGTACCACACAAATATCCAATGAATTTCCTACTTCTAAATAATATTTGGACTGCAACCTTTTTGCTAACACTAATGAACACCACATAATTAGATTCTTGGCGTAGTGTTTGGGTTGAAAAGGAAGGCATCCAAATAATTGAGAAGAAAATAGGAAGTGTATGGAGAATGTGTCAAGGCATTGACAAGATTTTCCAATTTACCAATGGTGAGATACATGAGTTAGATATAGAGCATTCTGAGAAAAAAAATCGATGGAAAGATGTAGTGAATAGATATGAATTGTGATGGCATCAACCTCCCCTCCTCTCCTTTGGGGCTGACTCAACCTCGCGGTCTAGGATCATTCAAATCACTGAATTGACTGGTTCGTTGGGATCTTGATGGAACCAATTTGACTTGGCACAAGCCCTTTTCTTTCTCGGTGCAGGTTGTGTGGCACACGCAGACCCTCTCCTTAGCACTTTTAAAATCTTAACGCCAGCGACACTATCTCTCCATGCTAGGCTCCATCCTTGATGTGACCACAGACTACGACCATGGGCAAACTCCCTTCGTGATCCCATGCTTCGAAACTTTCATGAGCTGCTTACTCCCCCTTTTCCCGATTCTCGAATCAGTGAATTCTTCGGGACCAAATCTACGGTCCATGTTCCTCTCACGATCCACGTCTGTGATCAACTCGCGAGTTCAGAATTCACGATTCCTCCCTTTTCCCCAACTCTACTTCTCCCGATTTTCGAATCAGGGAAATGTCAATCCAATTCCATGTGTCCTCCTTCAATGGACAACCAAGATTTCTTTGACTCTCGGCTCTTCGAGTATCCTCCTCTTAACTTTTCTCTGAAGGGTTCCTCCTTTAAAATATGTATATCTCTTCCATGTGCCTTCTAGATCCAATGGTTTGGATTCAAATCACTCTTTGTGACTTCATGAAGATCCTTGTTTTCTCTCGGAAATCCTCTTGAAGTTCTTGCTCTCGAACCTCTCGATATTCTACCACCTGTTTCCTCCGACGATGGGTTGATTCACTATCTTCGGGACTTTAGAAATTCCTCGACTCCTTTTCAACCTTAGCGCAAATTCGTCTTTTGATACTTAGACTATTCTCGACCTCCTTCTGCACTCCTTGCAGAGTTCTGCGCAGACTCTTCTACGACTTTTCTCTACTTGAAAACCTTCAAGGTTCACCGATCCTCTGTGAACTTTCTCTTTCCCTCCTGGCAGTTTACCACTCTTCCTCTTGAGCTTCTAAGATGGACTTACAGTCTCTTGGGTACACTCCTTGCATCTGAATAATCTTTTCGATGGCTTCTCCCTCGGCCTACCTGATCATCTTAAGGCATCTCCTTTCCTTTGTCGATGCACTCTTGCAAAGCCTTCCTTCCTCAGAATGTTCAACAATTCTGGGATTCTCCTAAGGATTCCAACACTCCCAACTGTGTTTTCCTTGTACACGATCACACTAACTCGATGCCCTCCTGGCAGAGTGTTTCAGAGTGTTCAATAACTCTGAATTGTGCTTCCTCCCACAAAATCTTTCTTTCCAAGGTACTTAACCACCTTGAAATTTCCTCCCAAATCTGTGAACTAACCTGGTATGCCCTCTTGGCAACTTCTCTTCTGACTCCACTGATTTCATACACGCACTCCTTGCGTCGGCTCACAGAGTTTCCTTACTCTGTCGTGCACTCCTTACACTTAGCCTAGAGAACTAGACTTAACTCAACACACTCCCAGGTAGAAAACTATATCTCTGTCCTTGTAGATGATTTCTAACATCCATCTATGATTCAAATGCATGCAAATGACATTCATAACACAACATCCATTTCACAGAAGTTGAAAATAGGAAAAAATGTCATTTTCTATTAATGGTGGAATGTTAAATTGCAATAGTAGAGTTTGAGCTACCACTGAGTCTCGGCTCCCTGTGTTTCTCTCCCTACCTCCTATGCATCTGCCTACAACAACCAACCTTCTACTTGGAAACAATACAAGGATTTATACAAGAGGGGCTTGACGATCTTCCCTCACAAGATAAACTAGTGGTGTCAAGTCACCATTCAAAATGCCTGTCTAATGGGAAAATTACAATGATGGAAATATGCTCCATGTCGAATGCAGATCCCTCCTGTCATCAACCACTTAATGGCAACCTTATCTCCATCTTGTGCGAAGGCACAACTTCTCTCTTCCATCTTGTCATCATTAATGCCCGGATCATGCTTTTGATTCTCAAGGAAAAATGAGAGGGCGACGCCTCTCCCTTGCTTGAATGCGCACCATGCATGCTAATTGACTGGTGCATGCTGAGGTGGAGCGATGCTCCTGCATCACATTGACAATTTCACTCGTGCATATTAAGTGGTAGAGTTGTGCTTATGCATGATAAAATTGTTATACTTAAATGCATGTGTTGAATGCGTATTGTGAATGCATACATATATGTTATTTAATGGAAATGATTATGCTAACAATTGAAATGTTACAATTATTACTCATTAATAGAGTTGAAGATTCAGAGGTTGTTAGACATTGCAACAGGAAAGTTGCAGGTCAAGTAGTCACATGAGCATTGACTACAACAATTGTTTGTTCAAAAAATAGAGTAATGAACTTACTGATATTAATTGTGAACATGCATATGCATAGAATGATAATTCATTCTATTTAATAAGATGTTTGATAGTTGTGACTGAATTGTTAAGTGTAGACAATTCTAAGATCAGTTTGTAAGGTTTTGATACATATTGCAATGAAAGTATAATGTACAGGAAATATTGATAATTTGTTGGTTGAATGCAAGATAGAAGCATTGCAGGAAAATTGGTATTTAGTATGGTGCTTGCTGAAATCCATAAGGAAGATTGCATCCTACTATTGCAATAGCCATGAAAAATTATGAGATAGAATTTCATATTTTGGGAAAATTTGAATTCCTTATGAAATAAGTTTGAGTTTCTAAATGAATTTTTTTTTATAATGTTTTCTCATAATAATTGTATGTGTGTGATACAAATGAGATAATATTGATTAAAGTTGGAATGCTTGGGAAGAACAACTAATGTTGGAGACATTGGTTCCCTATAAATGTAGAACCTTGGTGGGGTTCTGGTAATGAGTTAGTGCTCTCCTTGTGTGTGAAATCCTTGGAAAGATGGATCGATGAGGGACTGTGTAGCAGTGAAGGGATACTTGAGCCTAGGAGGGTGAGTGAAATAAGGAAGATGCAACTCAAGGATTCTTATGGCATGGTAGTTGTCATAATGAGGGTGTGCCAAAAGGAACAATGAGTTGAATTATTTCATGAAGCAACTCTATGGAATAGAGAAAATGACTTCCAGTTGTGGTATGAATACATGAATTGGTGCTTGAAAGCAGAGCACCAGGTGGACACCAAGCTTCCAGTAGAAAAGGCTTGGATATTTTTGAAGAATTTTGAATTGTACATGTTATATAATGCACTTAGGACAGTGTATAATTAAGGGGGAGGGGAATATAATACCTCTAGGTCGATCCCCAATTCTAAATGTAAATATGTTTTATAGGTTGGTGAGCCAGGTTATTATATGCCATAAGGCTTATGTGATTATCGGGCCGAAGAGCCTAAATGCAAAAGGCTAGTGAACCTATTTTTGTAATATGTAAACACTCATATCATTAATGAAAAACACATCACTGCGTGTAGACCAAACATGTAAAAGAGTATGGGGGACTAAACTCCACTAGTTAGGAAAAGAGGGGCTAAATGTTAAGGATAAGGGGCTAATCTAGAGAGATTAAGCCAAAAAGGAGTATTATATTAATATTCTTTAAAGTATAAGGTATGGATATAACTTATGTTATCCTAAGTTCTTATGGGAAGAGAATGAATTACAAGTGGAGAGAAATGAGTTCCTTGAGGGCCAAGTGTCATTAAAGGTGCATGCACATAAATGTGGGGGAAATTAGTCAATTTCCCTAGTCATTCATTCATTCATCCATTCCAACATTCTTTCCTCTTGATCTTGCACACACTCTTTCAGTTGTACCTCGTACATTTCCTGTTACTAGCAATGCACCTATACCCTCACCTGAACTCTATTGTTTCCATCACTGTACATGTGCCTGGATAGATTAGGAGCTGGATAGAAGAATTGGGTTGTCAAGCTCATGGGATATTGAATAGGCTGGTGAGAGAATTGTTGGGAATTTATTTTCTGAAGGTTCCCAAATGTAGCTACAGTGCTCTGAGAATTCATGTCCAGCCTGTTGTTGAAGCCCCGAAAAGGAAGTGGGGTAGTCGAAGGATTGTTGACCATAGAAGGGGCACACTTCCTAGGGTGGGACATGCATGTGGGGAATGAGGGACTGTAGGTTGTTAGTTTGATTTGGCACTTGAAAAAGTTGTTCCTGTTGTCTGAGATACGTCAGTCTCGTTAGGAATCCCTTTACCTGGGTGGAGTTTAGTCCCAACTCGAGGGTGACCCACTGCTGAGAGTTTTGAGCAGCGTGGTCTAAGGTTGGGAGGAACGTGGAAGGTCTACATGCATCATTATGTGTCAATTGTGTGTTAAATTATGTGTTGCATCATTATTATGCATTTTTTTATGTGTTTTTCCCTGTGTATGTTGCATGTGTATTGCTAGTATTATTCTACATGAATCTTTTTATTTGCAAAGTATTTGTATATGCTTTAAATTTTCTATACAGTTCTAAAAGTTTCGCGTGGCATAACTCAGCAGGTGGTTGGGGATGTTACACATGTAGCACTCGTTTTGGGTACTCTTGGACATGTAATTCATATGATTCAGGGTGACACGTGTCACTCATGTCCTCATGACACGTCATCAAATGTGACGTCATCCTCCCACATCACTCTGAGAGATTTTCCTCAGGAAGATCAAGTTATCAACAAATCTAAGAAGTGTGAGAGTGTCGGAGCATTGAAGTACTAAAGTGCAGAATATTAAAGGTTAAAACATGTTTTATTTGGCATGATTAATGGTAAGTAATTGATTCACAACTTTGGCCTTCAAGATAACATTAAACATTTCTAATGCAAACTCCCGAAGTCATGAAGCTCCATAGTCCTAAAGTTTTGAAGAATTTAAAGTTTAAAGAGAAAGAAAGAAGTGGTTAATTAAAGCATGACTAATTGCTCCATGAATTCGGCCTTCGTGATATGTTTAGCATCCCTTATTAAAAAAACCCAAAATCTAAACCGTCAAAATACTTATATTCTCTAATTATGATCATTAAAGGTATATTAAACTTGCTTAGGGTGAAATATTTGAAAAAACTCGTTGTTGTCAGGTAATAAATTTGACAAATTTATCATGATTACCCTTTCATTCGAATTAATAAATAATTGAATGTAAAATCAATTAGCATCTTGTGTTTTAATTTAGTAAAAGATTTTTAACTTCATATCACTTCTCCATTCGCATTCAAAACTTTCACCTCAGTATTTGTATTCATAATTTTTTGTTTTCTACAGGGGATGATATTGGAAGATATAAAATTATGGCACCACGCAAAGCGGCAAGAAAACAAGATCCGTTTGTGGAAGAGCCAAACCCAAATTCAAATATTTTTTCAGACATTATCGCTCACCAGAAAAACAACATTAAATCATGGAAGCAGGTTTAAGAAATCCTGGAAGATGAAAAGTCCCTCCCTTATGATGAATCAAGCAAAGGTGAATATGAGTCAACTTTAAATAAGCTTAGAGAGGTGGCAAATTCAGAAGTTCACAAAGTTGCAGCACGACCAAAATTGTTGCCATATACAACTATGATATGTTGGGCCCTAGACCATGTAGATATTCCAACCAGAACCATCTATAGTCATCAGAAGACTATTGTCAGCTCATTTTGACCCGAGGACATCCAAGTAATGTATAAATTAACTTTCAATCCAAAATATGTTTATAATGCACCATTTGTGATGAAATTTGAGAAATAAGAATGTGCAAGTTACAGTCGAATTTTCCATGATATAGTCAAAACCTGGTGGGGAAATGAAAATAAATTCAAAGTTGATAGTCATGGAATATAATCTACAACATATTTTGATTCCCAAATTATGTATGTGTCCATGATGCTTTGTAGAATGTTCAGAAATAAAATCCCTACACATTTCACTGTACAGTGGGTTCCTATAATTCATGAAGTTGCAAAGGGTTTTAATTTTGATTGGGGAAAGTTTTTGTCAGGTAATATAGAAAAATAAATGGAGGATTATACAGCCCATATATCTAAAGGATATCATGCTCCCTTCTATATGTTTTCATATATTATGGATGCAATATGTTTCAGAACCCCATTTCCTCTAATGAATTGGAGTTGGACCCCAACTGTCATTAAGCCAATACATATTTATCATTCCAAATTATGGGAGGAAAATGAAAAGGATTTTTTTTATGAGATTTATCACACTGTTGTTATTCCAATCCATGAATCCATCTATGGTCATCCTCCTCCCATAATTTCTGAAAAAATAATGGGGAATCTAGGTGTTATTGCAAACTTGTACATTGAAGAACGTTTTTCTTATATCATAGTTTTTGGTTGTTTTGCATCTTCACATGCTCTGCCCATATTTCTACCAGAGGGACTTGTTTTCAGAGAAGTATGCTATCAGACATTTTCTACAGGTATCACCAAAGAACTGAAGGATGCACATAAAAGAGTTTGGCCATACTATCCTATACGGGTTGGTATATTTTCATTATCTGATTTTTGGCATGCTAAGATTGAAGCTTCAGTCTTAGATGATATTACATTGTCTACCATCGAATTAAAGAATCATGATTCACATAGGGTGGTAAAAAACCATTTGGCTCAATTTAATATGAAGAAATATTTCCATGAAGATTCTCCTTTCGATGAAATTTTCAGAGGAGCCAGATCATATGATGAATTTATATCAAGGTTTCAGAATCTTCTTGAAATGGAACAATCTGGTTTTCTCAATTTCCAAAAACACAAAAGGAGTGGTTTACCCAAGATTTTTCAAGTAGAACAAAGTCTTGTTCATAATGGTAATCCACATTCCCAGATGACATCATCATCAAACCTCAAGCAAAATGACATGCCTGAGCTCAAAACAAAAGAAGTTGAAAACATGCCAGAAATATTTTCCAAGAACACAACATGTACAAGGATAGCCATACCAGGTAAGACCTATGAAGAATCATTTGCATTTCTTGAAGTTTTCATGAAACATGGTCATGCTTTTTCCTCAGTTGTTCTCAAATATTAAAACTCCTATGAAATATGTCACAACTCAACGGGAATCTCCTGCACTTGCAAATATCATCCCATCTTTAACTCCCCTAGAAACAAGTTATGATTTGTCTGGTTCAGAGGTAATAAAGGTAGATGATTTGGGACCTATGGAACTCGAAGAGATGCCTTCATCGAATTTCTTCTTCAACAAGAAAAGGAAAGCGAGCATACGAAGAGAAGTTCAGCAAAAAGGAGGAGTAGTTATTAAAAGGTAAATAATGGTATATGATAGACATGGATAGAGTGACCCTGAATTTGTAAAACATGTAGCATATTCACTCGGAGCATTTTCAACAACCAACTTATGTTTAGTAGATGAATCAAGATAGAAACTTGACCAAAAAAATGTTTTTATTGAGCAGTTGCAAAATGATTTGAGACAGACAGAAGTCATTGTCAGGGAGAAAATTAATTATGAACTAACTCAGGTCAAATAGGGGTTTGAGCAACAGATTAAACAGTTAGAGGAGAAATTGAAGGTAAGTTTTCAAGATCAACACTTGAGTAAGAACATGATTTCCCAGAGAGATACATTCATAATTCAATTGAAATCCTGAATAACTTCAATTGAAAACTATAATTGACATCTCGGCTTTTAAGAAACAAGTTTTGGAAATTAATGAGGGACTGTAAATAGTTCAACAAAATTTTTATGAAAATTTGGATATTATTCAAAAGCATTATCATATAATCAATAATTCATTGTGGATTATTGATGATAAATAGAAAGAATGTTGTATTTCTAGATCCAAATTTCAGGAACTTATAGTGTGGAGGCAAAATATCAATATACCAGGGTTGGTTCCTTTTTCATAAATTGAACAGTTGAAAGGAGAAATGGCCCTAAAATCCTCGGAAAACAATATTGAAGAAATTAAAATATTAGCTAAAGAGGAAAATGATGTTTTTCTTAATGCTATTTTAGCTATGTATGTAGAGATGGAAGAACTTGATATCGATGATATTCATGATTTTATTGGGCAAGTGGAGATTGAAAAGAGAAAAGAAAATCTGAAGAAGAACAGAGAGAGAATGAAAAATGATATATCACAAATCAATGATGTTAAATTGCAAGTCTTAAATGATCTTTTGGTAAAACAAAGTTTACAATATCAGATCACCCAACAAGTTTTCGTAAAAGTTCAAAGGAATTTACCATTGGTGCGTAAAAAGGTTTTCACCTCAAGCTCCTTTTAAAACATATAATTTTATACAGGGAGATGAATTTCAATAGTATGATGAATTAGATGAGGAAATAAACAATCTTAGCAATGATGATAGTGAACCTCATTTGACTCAACAAGACTATGAACAATCTTAAACCTCTGAACCATTACTTGATGAACATAATATCAACAACTTTGATCATCCTACCACGCAATACAAAGATCTCATTGATTTGATATTGGTCGAGCTTCATAATAAATACAACTTAAGGCCAAGAGAAAAAAATGCTACTTCAAATCCACCGAAAATGGTTTTGGCACGAAATAAAGGAAATGAAGCCTTAGTCTCAAAACTACCCACTGAATCATTAGCAATTGTTGGACACATCGATCACACTAAGAGGGGGGGTGAATCAGTGTGAGGGATATTTTACACTTCTCACAAAACTTTAGTTAGCAATCACCATTCACAACATCATTACTTTTTACTTCCATTCATACTTAGTTGCTTGCATGTAAATATATCTCAATGACATACATTAACAATAAAGAGCTATGCACAATCACAATAAAGAACACAAGTAACACCAGATATATGTATAATCTTCTTTTGTATTACAGACTACAATCCTTGGGTTTTATCAGCACCAACTGAAATAGAGAACCAACTCCAAGAGAGCACCAACTATCAATGCAAGACCCAGCCTGCGTATCTCAACACCAACCGAGATGTGAGGAATCCAACCCTCAAGTACAAGACATGACTTGTAGACAGAAAGAAATATGTCAAACTATACCAATGGTCTATACCAACACAAGTGCATTAATTATGCACAACCTGTCACAACAACCTGTGAAATCAACCTGTCTCATCAATCTCATCATCCAAATCTGATCTGTAACTCTGTATCAAACCTAGTCTATATGAGCACAGACTTGCAAACCTTCATTAACTTCAACAACAAGAGACTATCATTTTCATCAAACATTACTTTAGTCTCACATGACTAATTTCGGATTAGTCAACAACCCTAACTTGCAACAATAATAAATTTATACTTGTAATGAATAAAGGTATGAAAATGGTACACAATTCTTCAGTGTCTTTTCTGCAATTTCTCCAGGTTTCATTGCTTGTACCTCCCAGAAAAGGAGTTATAGAAAAAATGGCACACCTTGCTGAATTATGGCTTATTCTAGAGAGTGAACTTGTATAGCATGCCATGCACAGAATATTTTCTGTGTGGATCTAAAAATGGTACACAACATACTACAAATTTTACTCTAACCAATTCATTTGGTATTACTTAATTTGCATCCGTTATGAAGAATTTATGAGGTTTTTACCCGAAACACCCGTTTTAAACTAGTTTTGGGACTAGCCAAAAACCCTATTTTCCATGGAGTGCAACTCCCAAAATACAACGACCCACAAGGGGAAATTTTTATCAAAGTTACTTGGATATGTTGTCTCAATAGCCTCCATATTTTTTTGTCTAAATCATTCTAGAAAAAACATTATTGTGAAAATGGTGAGATGACCTGTAGATAACATACATTATATAGCATCATCAAAAGACTTTATCCTCCCTTGAATTTCGGCCTTCTTTACTTCACCTTCCCTTTGAAATTCTCCTTATATATCCTTTGCTTACCTCAGTCACTTGTAGATATTCAATATGTTCAATGGATGCTAATGGGAGACTCTTGCTCTCTTATTTATACTCTCCAAGTAGCTCTCTCTAGAAGTATCCACTTAACCACTTTCTCCACTTAGCCACTTTGTCCACTTAACCACTTTATCCACAAATAATAAACTCTCGAATTCTAGTTGCAAATAATTTATTTTTAATTTTTTTCTTGTTGCAACCACTTAACCCATGACTAACGACTTTGACCAGTCAACTTCTTCCAGGAGCTTCTAGAATAATTTTACTTCTTTGACCTTCTAGATGCTTCTATATAAATCATGAGGGTTCTCCAACTTCACATGGCCATAACTCTCTAACTGTGATTAGTTATGTGATGTTCCACATATCATCAGAAACGGCATGACATATACTATCCATATGGAATAGTTTCTCCTACAAATTCAATGATATTCATTACATTATTCCTTAATCAAACTTGGGTTCCCTAACCACACTATTGGGATACCTAACCATTTGGACTTCACAAAGCGTCTTCACATTAGGGATTTCACCATAAGGGGACCACTTTGAGAACTTTATCCAAGAGAGTCTTCCCGTGAGGGATTTCACCATAAGGGGACCACTTTGGAGTTTATCCATTTGGTTATTCATATCAACCATGACAAGACAAAAATGACCAACCTTTACATCATCCATCTATACATCAATCCATGACAATACATCACTATGACACCACTTGACATATTTGACATCAATTACATCTATGACAACATAGGACATCAATCAATACATCAATGATACTATGACAAGACATTAATCATTTGACATCAATGACAACATAATGCAACAATTTCCCCCTTTGGCTTGATGGAAATACTAACATTGATGTCAACACCAATCATTGATGGAAACAAGTAGACATGGAATTGCTCTTCATCAATAGTCATCTCAATCACATCAATGTGACTATCTTTCCCCCTTTGACATCAATGGAAAAGGGCAGTTCTCTCCAAGGGTTGACATCAATGAAAACCAACAGTCCAGACTAATTGTCCATCAACCTAAGCCAACTGTCTAACAGCAATCCAAACAAAGCAGGTTGAAGAAAAGGCAACACAAACTAAGAAACTGGAAAAAAAAAAGTAGAAGTGTGGACTTAAGAGTTAGAAAAATCAGTTAGCACTTTCAATCTAAAGAATGAATTGAAAAAAATTAAGATTCTAGTTCCTTTGATAGAACTTGCTAAAAATCTGGTTTACAAGAAGTAGATTTCAAAAGTGATTGATTTTCCGGATGCAGAAAGTCAAGTTGATGTTATCAATCTGTAGGATGAGCGTCCAATGATCATGTTTGGACCTCATATTGAAAATGACAAATATTTTGTGGCTCCATTTTATATCACTCTTATTGTGCACAATCATTTATTACATAATTATATGCTAGATTCAGGTGCTTCACACAATTTGATGCCAAAAATAATAATGGAAAAATTGGGCTTGGAAATTACCATACCTTATCAATACTTATGCTCTTTTGATTCCAGGAAAGTTAAGTGTTTGGGTATGATAAAAGATTTAGTTGTAAATTTGGACCAAATTCCAATCAAAAGTATTCTTATGGATGTAGTAGTAGTTGATGTCCCTGCAAAATATGACATGCTTTTATCAATATCTTGGGGTGCAAAGCTAGGAGTATCAGTGCAGTTAGACATGACATATGCCAAGATTCTTATTTTTGGTGGACAATTTACCAGATTGTACAGATAGACTAGATTGGATTACATAGTGAGTGATCCACAAAACCCCAATAATTATCCAGTCTATGTCATTGATCAGGATTTAGGAAATTGTATTTTATCTATAGATGATGATTTTGAATTTTGTACAAAAATGAAAAAATTTAAACTCTGAAATAAAATGTAAATATTAGAGACAGAATGTGTAAAAAAAATATTGATGTTGCCTCTCCTTGGGAAGGAGGAGTTGGAGTACTATTTGTAGCACAAAATGTATTGAAATGTAACAAGGGATTTCCTCATTCATGTTTTTGTGTTTTGTCATGGGGAGGACATAAAAGTCATATTTCCTAGACATGTTTTATTTGTAAAGTGACTTTTTAAATAAAGTGCTTTTATAAAGTGAATGTACTTTATAACTTAAAGTGATTTTAAGTTGTGGGGCCGAAAATTATTTAATGAGCATTTATTACTTATTTTGTAATTAATGAGGAGCATTAAATATGAGCCCTCAAATTAGACTTATGATAGCCATTAGATTGAAGTTGGTTATGTAAGTTAGGGTTTCTTGGGAAAAGAGAAGAGTACATATACATTCTTAGGAATGTGAGAAGAACACACAGTAAAGACAAAGGAGAGAGAGATCAAATTTCTGGAGAGTTTAAGAGAAATGTTTTCAAAGTTAATTAGAGTGCACGGTTCCCAAGGAAGTGCAATCATAACAGTCTGTACAGCAGAAGGAAGGACAGTCCGTACAGTGAGAAGACAGTCTATACAGCAAGAGGGAGGCATGATTTCCAAGAAAGAAGTCTGTACAGTCTGTACTGTACTTGTTGGCATGCTTTTCGAGGGAGATTTCTATGCATTTAATGTTGTTGTTTGTTATATGTACAGTGACATGATTTCCCAGAAATCAGGCTGCTGTTTGGTTGGCACGTGTGGGCAGTTGAAGCTTGCTGACACAAATTTCTAGAAAGAAATCAGATTGTTGAGATAAGTTCATTTGCATTTCTGATTTACAGTTGGAATTAATAAATTTCTAGGTTGTAAGAAATTTTAGATCTTCTCTTCAATAATAGAAATAATCTCTCTAGGGTTTTCCCCACGGTGGGGTTTTTTCCCGCGGTCATTGGACCAAAAATCACTTGTATATTTATTGTCTTATCAGAGTATGGGTCAGTGATTTACTTGACTTAAGTGTTTTAGCTTTCAGTTGCTTTCAGTTTTAAAGGAATTTATTAAAAGACTAAAATCTCAGGTTAGTCAAGTGTTTGACAAAATGTGTGAATGAGATATTTATTATTTTGTCATTAAAAATATTCATGGTATCAGAGCAAGGAATCTGTAAGAAGTGCATTCTGTAGAATTTGATTTCAGAGTTGGGCAAAGACAAAAGGGGAATATTTGTTTGAATATGGATTCCATCAGACTTGAAGACTTAGAATGACAATTATTTTTAAAGAAAATAAACTGTGGGCTCTTGTCACTACTGTGATAGTTCCTCCCAACAATCCTATTGCCTTGGATATACATGAAGTTAAAGAGGCCAAATCCCAGAGACTCATTTTGGATGGAGTAAGGGGTCCACTCATTCCACACCTGGCTGAAAAGAAGATAGCCAAAGAAATGTGGGAGGCATTGAAAAACCTATACGAGGCTAAAAATGAAATTCGTAAGATGGCACTCAAAGATAAACTGCATTCAATCAAGATGAACATGGGTGAGAGTGTGGTTCCATATCTTACTCAGTTGGCACAAGTTAAGGATGAACTGGAATCTGTGGGGGAAGTCATCTCAGATTTGGAGCTTGTGAGGATAGCCTTGAGAGGTTTTACAAAGGATTGGGAAGTCTTTGTGAAATGCATTGTGGGACATGAAAAACTTCCATATTGGAGCAGACTTTGGAATGATTTCACTCAGGAGGAGATCCAGGCGAATGGAGAGAAGGGAAGAGAGGGAGCTACTGAGGAGAAATTTTCTCTTCTGTCAAAGGGAAAGGGAAAAAGTAAGAAGGGTTCTAGGATTGACATCAGCAAAGTTCGTTGCTTTGCATGCAATGAATATGGCCACTATGCAGCACAGTGTCCCAACAGGAAGGGGACAAAGGAGAAGGAGAAGGAGAAATAGGTAGCAGCCTCTGCGGAGGTAAATGAATTTAGTGAGAAGTTTGAGAAAGATTTTTCTCTTGTTTCCATTGTTTCTAGTGGAAACACCAATAGCTTTGAGTTTGACATGACTTGGATAATGGACAGTGGGGCCACTAGTCATATGACAGGAATGTTGGATTCATTTATGTTCATATATGAGATTAGTCCTGGTCATGTCGTGAATGGGACTCACCAAATCAGAGGAGTCGGCAGTGTCAGGTTTCTGTTGGACTTCAGAGAGACCCTAGAAGTTGAAGGGGTGTTGTTTGTACCAGGGAAAAGAGTTAATATCCTTTCAGTCTCGGATTTGGAGGATGTTGGATATGTAATCACTTTCGAATGTGGTTATGTTCATATTCATGCAATAGATGAGGTTCCCATCATAACAGTTTTGATTGGAGAACGGAGAGACAAAGTATACACAGTGTTTGGCCAGCATGTGATATGTCAGTCAGGTTGGATATCTGACTCAGAGGGAGAGAAAGAATCTCAAAGGACTGAAGGTGCACTCGAATGTCAGTCCTTAGTTCAAGGATCTAGTACTAGCAGAAATATAAACTGGTATGAGTTAAACCATTCAGAAAATGCTCAGAGATGAGACAGGATTTCTCGAAGCATCAATAGAAGACACAGTTCCACCAGACCAGTTCAGATGCAACATTTAGGTTCAAAGGGAGTAACCACTGTAGATAGCTTGGAGTCTGAGAATGGTCCTGGAAGTGGTAATGTCAAGAGGACCTCCCTCGTTAAGAGGGAGTGTTGAAATGTAACAAGGGATGTCCTCATTCATGTTTCTATGTTTTGTCATGGGGAGGACATAAAAGTCATATTTCCTAGACATGTTTTATTTGTAAAGTGACTTTTTAAATAAAGTGCTTTTATAAAGTGAATGTACTTTATAACTTTAAGTGATTTTAAGTTGTGGGAACCAAAAGTATTTAATGAGCATTTATTACTTATTTTGTAATTAATGAGGAGCATTAAATATGATCCCTCAGATTAGACTTATGATATACATTAGATTGAAGTTGGTTATGTAAGTTAGGGTTTCTTGGGAAAAGAGAAGAGTACATATACATGCCTAGGAATGTGAGAATAACACACAGTAAAGACAAAGGAGATAGAGATGAGATTTCTGGAGAGTTTAAGAGAACAGTTTTCGAAGTTAATTAGAGTGCACAGTTCCCAAGGCAGTGCAATCATAATAGTCCATACAGCAGAAGGAAGGGCAGTCCATATAGTGAGAAGACAGTACGTACAGCAAGAGGGAGGCATGATTTCCAAGAAAGAATTCCGTACATTCCGTACTGTACTTGCTGGCACACTTTTCGAGGTAGATTTATGTGCATTTATTGCTAATGTTTGTTATCTGTATAGTGACACAATTTCCCAAAAATCGAGCTGCTATTTGGTTGGCACGTGTGAGCATTTGAAGCTTCCTGACACAAATTTCTAGAAAGAAATCAGATTGCTGAGATAAGTTCATTTTCATTTCTGATTTACAGTTGGAATCAATAAATTTCTAGGTTGTAAGAAATTTCAGATCTGCTCTTGAATAATAGAAATAATCTCTCTAGGGTTTTCCCCACGGTGGGGCTTTTTGCCCTGGTCATTGGAGCAAAAATCACTTGTCTATTTATTGCCTTATCAGAGTATGGGTCAGTGATTTACTTGACTTAAAAGTAAATCACTGACTTAAGGTTGCAAACACCTAAGTCTTACAACCACCCCTGCCTCTACCTCGGGTGAGACTTCATATGCTTCGCAGGTGTTGTCGAAAGGGCTGGTAGTTAGGGTTTTGTTGGTGCATTGTTGAAGCATTGAACCCCGTGTTTGCCCCTGTGCCAACAAATGGTTCTATTGTCGGAACCTGAAACTGTGATTGCTGGGAACTGAGTAAGAAGAAGCTTTGTGTAGAAAGTTCGTCCTAAAATTGTAAAAGCTCTATGCATGGACCTGTGCCCTAGTGCGCAGTGATCCACTTGATCTGAAAATCTTTGTGCTGAAGAAGGAAGGATAGATCTAAAGAAAAGAAGTCAGATTTGAATGCTTTGTGCTCTAAGAAAGGTTAAAGTGGAACTTTCTAAGTCAGATCTACAGAAAGAGGTAAGATCTGTAATCTCTGTGCTCTAATAAAGGTAAAAATAGTTAAAATTTCTTAGATCTTGAAGCTTTGTAATCTATAGAAGTAAAAGAAGTGAAATTTTTTGTTTCTAAAGTATGGATTTAGGTATGCTTGATATATTTTGTCCTAGCTTGAAAACTAGGGAATTGTTAGATGAAAGAATGTTGGATATGAATAGATTTGATAAGAATAATGAAAGATATGTTATACCTATGCATATAAAGAATTTTTGGACTAACCAATAAAAGCAGGGTCCTAGAAAGAAATTATTGCAAGCTAGCCATCATGATCCTAGCGCGCATTACAAGAAAAGTTGGGGATCATGGAAGAGAAAGAGAGGATTAACTCTTTGTTATAGTTGCAGAAGACCAAGACATATTGCTAAGGAATGCCCTGGGAGAAACCCTAGTTGCCTCTGTTGTAAGGCTATGGACCATGAAGTACTGGATTTCCCTATAATGATTACTAGACTTGAAAAGATGAATATGGGGCAAGGTCAAGAGACTAATATTATAGAAGAACCCAATAAAGAATCAAAGATTATGTTACTGAAAATGAAAGAAACCCTGGATGAACATAAAGATGCCAGTTTGTCAAAGATCTTCCAAGAAAAGGATAAAATCGAAGTAAGAATAGGAGACTTCGGCATCGACTGTGCTCTAGATGAGGGAACACAGATGAACATTATGACAAAACGTACTTGGGAAACCCTAGGAAGGCCTGCTATGGTTCCTTCACTAGGAAGAATATGGTTGTTTAAAGGAAAAATGGTAACCCTATGTGGCAGAATTACTCAGATATCTATGAGTACCCATGGAGCTTTGATAGAGGAAGAGTTCAAAGTCATTAGATTTATTGAGGATCGTGCCCCATTTCTAGCTTTGTTAGGAAAGATCTGGATTGAAAAAGACCAAATCCGAAGAAAAGAAGAAAAGGAATCCCTAGAACAGAAGAAGCAAGAACTCATGGAATTTATGACTAGAAGGATCACCTACTTGATGGAAGAACAAGAGAACAGATCTCAGTTGTTTAACACCAGGGACCTGGATGTCGAAGCTATAAGAGCGTTAGAGGAACCATAGAAGACTGAAAAACCTAATCCATAAGATGAAGGAGTATTACCCTTGGATATTAAGAAAGAACCTCAACAATGTGAAGTGACTATGTCGAGAGAAGATAAGACTCAGAATGGTAAAAGGATGACCAAGATGAAGCTCATTGGGAAGAAGGCTAGGAAGCTAAGTAAGAAGAGAGCTAAGATCGAAAAGTTACAAAAGGTTCCAGAGGAAACTTCGCAGAAGGAAAAATCACAAGAATTGAGCTTCGCCAAGATATCAGAACAACGACATCTAGCACTTCGCCATGGCACAACAATATAGTTGTTGGACCGATATACCCATTCGACTTCCAACCCGAATGGACATAAAAGAATTAAAGGATCACCACTAAACCATTGGACCTCACCATCGGATGGATCAACATTCACGAAAGCTTCATACCTATTGCAACCAAACCATTGATGAATTTTCAATTTAGCTCGTCGTGCCACACACGAAGAACACTTTTTCCAACCGAAAACTTGAAGCCCACAAAACTCGTAATTGTATACAATGATCATTGCAAGAAAATCATTCACCCTAGTGCAGTGTTTTGACTTCATCGTGACCTCGCTTATCTTTCCTGAGTGCGTATGTCTGACGAGCTCACCGCGCTTGAGGAATCCATCACAAAAGTCCTTCTCGATTTAATTATTGAGAGAGTCATATCAGAAATAAAAATGTCCATAGGAGTCCAAGCCTCATCGACGAGAGGAGTGAAAGCCTCCCCATCGACTACTCGAGTTGGAAAATCTCGAGCCAATGCAGAGAGGAGAACTAAGCATAAGGACGACATGGCCAACACAAAGTTAGTGCCATCCATTCTACCATCTTACATACCCCCTTTGAGCATTGATATTAACAGGGATAGTGTCCCTAGAGATTTTGAATATACCCTAGTAACTGCATATTTACTGAAGGGAGTATGCACCTACCACGCAGATCAGGAGAAGGTTACAATGTTGAAGTTTTGTGACTTCAACCTAGGGGACCGTAAATTTTATAGAATGATTGACTTGTATAAGTACTTGACGTGAACTAAGGGAAAGAACTCGAATCTCGTCCTACAGCAATGGATGATGAACCTTGCTTAGTCTACTCTACTAAACATTATGAAAATACTGCACTTCGGCAGACACCAAGAGGTGAATGCTTGTGTAAAGTTATTGCTAGCAAGTTACCATGGAGTATCCCTATGGCTAGAACGTCGCATAACTATTTATCCAACGTTGATCAATAGGATCACCGGGTTTAGCATGTAGGGCCTTGATGCCCATGAGTATTATCCTGGAAAGACCGCATACTGCACTCATGCCTAGAACATAAAAGAGGCCTATGGTGATGTTGACAAAGGCGCGAGAGGCTACAAGGTAGCTTCTATTGAAAGCGGTGCAGTGCACCTTTCATGCCAACTAATCGCAGGGAAGCTGGTATGTAAGAATTGACCAACACAAGTATCAGGCTTCGTAGTTGACCTCGCAGGAAAGTGTGCAGAGGGACTACAGATGAACTGGGAAAAGTACCTAGTGAATCAACTGGAGATTGACTGCAGAGAAGCTCAAGATCAGGGGCACGAATTCCATTTTAGCTTTCTCCTGATATTGATTTCCTTTTTTGCATGGGAGCTATCAGAAGGCACAACTTTCCCAGACCTTAACCCTTTTGAGCCACTAGTTGTGAAGTTCAATACCTTGTTGTACTTGAATGACATGAGCAAGCAATGGAAATCGAATTCCATTTTCCACATATATTATAATAAACTAAAAGAATCCATAAGGAGTGAACCTCGCATAACCCCGAACACTTTACAGAGGTTCAATGACTAAAATCATTTATTAAAAGACTAAAATCTCAAGTTAGTCAAGTGTTTGACGAAATGTGTGAATGAGATATTTATTATTTTGTCATTAAAAATCTTCAAAATGATGAGTATTACATTCCTTTTTCCTATAGATTGAAGTTTGATATTGATTATGTAAGGTAGCTAGAGAGGTAGTGGCGGGGGGGGGCAGAGGACCAATAGTGATAATAGTGGAGGTCATTCAATGTAAGGTGGACTAGGTCCACTATTTTATTAAATAAGACCCACTATGGTAGTTAGATATAATAAAAGGGTAATTAGATATAATAAATGTAAGAGGACTTCTTAGAAGGTTCTACTTCTAGAAGATTCCTCCTCTAGAATGTTCTTAGGTGATGGTAGCACTATATAAAGGGATTCAAACAATGTAATGGGACATGAAGAGAAGTATTGTATTTGGAGTTGAATCTCAATAGGATGATGCCACCTCGAAGAGGCAAGTGAACATGAGAGGATCCCTTCCATAATAGGATCCATTGTACGGTGTTGCCCCACCTCAAGGTTTTGATATAATAAAGTTATGTTTTTCTATATTGTTCTTTTATATCTGTTGTGGTTCTTTTGTATTCAGTCTTTGGTACTTAACAATTGGTATCAGATCACTTTCCTTGGCAGACATTGTGGGCAAATATTTTTTATTTTTGCAGATTTTTTTTCAGAGAAGAAAAAAGAGGGCTGCGACATTATAGAAATTTTTGGTATATTTATGTGAAAAAATTGCAGAAATAGGTTGTATATCTGAGTTCCTCTTAGAAAAACACCCAAGTTGAAAAAAAAAATTGTCTGGAACGGACTCCGGAAGGTCAAGATATTGAAGTTTTAAAATCTGCAATTTTTCAGGGTTTTTTCCGCGGACAGCGGCGCGATTTGTTTTTATTTCTGTAGTAGCTAGAGGCTGAATTTTCTCAAAAAAATTATGGATCTGAGTTCCTCTTACAATTTCACCCAATTTCAAAAAAAAAAATCAGCCGAAACAGAGTCCAGGAAGTGAAGTTATGAGCATTTTAAATTCAACAATTTTTTAGGGTTTTTTTCAGAAAAAACCGTGATTTTTTGTTGTAACTTATTTTTCTATTTTTATTTTTATTTTCGTGACGGCTGCGGGACCGAAGGGTTCATAGGGTGCTCATATGTCTATTTCTTCTCAAAACCTCAAAGAAATTCTTGAAGCATTCAAATCTCAATTGTATGACACATTATGTGACACATTGCGTGACAAATTTCATGACCTTGCAGATGGCCTCAATAATAGTCTTCGTAGTTCATTGGATAGCATGCAATAGATATTTTTTATGGAATACATCATCAGGGATGAATATAATCAAGAAATATATGTTTGGTATGATTTTGAGGATGATTGTGATGATTGGTATATGGATAGTTGTCATTTATGGGATGATAAACCACTTCCATATTTTATTTGATGACTCTACTCCACCTTCTGTAGAGAACATCAATGTCCTACATCAGGAGCTAGTTACCAACATTCAGTCTGCATATTCTACGGTGGTATTATTCCTTCCAGATTCTGCTACGACCCTTTTCCACTATGTGGATGGATCTTCTTATTTGGATCCACATGATAGGTGGTAGTCTTTGGAGCATCATTTGGAGTTGGTTATTGGGTTCAAAAATCTTCCACAGGGAGTTCACATGAGCACTTGGACATGGGACCCGGGCTTACAATGGTGGTTGGACTACTTCAGCATGGTGGATTTCCTTTCTACATGGGACCTTGGTTCTTCATTCTTCTTCAGCATTATGGTCCACAATTATCCATGGGACCCTGGTATATGGTTGTACATCAAGCGTTGAGGACAACGCTTTCATAAGGGGCATGGAATGTAAGGTAGCTAGAGAGGTAGTGGGGGCCCATAGGGCCCATAGTGATAATACTGCAGGTCATTCAATGTAAGGTGGACTAGGTCCACTATATTATTAAATAAGGCCCATTATGGTAGTTAGATATAATAAATGGGTAATTAGATATAATAAATGTAAGAGGACTTCTTAGAAGGTTCTACTTCTAGAAGATTCCTCCT